>OMLM01003787.1:45412-70326 GCA_900302695.1 Helostoma temminkii | reverse complement strand
TGTGTGTGTGTGTGTGTGTGTGTGTGTGTTATGTCATTAAAGATTAATATGCAAATAATTTTCTACAATGTACACAATTTGGTTTATCTTTAAAATGTCAAAAACTACAAAAAAAGTCCATCACAGTTTTGCAAAGCTCATTTTCTTTTCTAACAGCCATTTTTGTTTATTTTTAATAATGATATTATGAAATATGATGATGGATGCTTAATGTACTACTGCCAATACAAATATTACAACAAACATTTGTTTTTTTTCCTGTGAAAACAATTTTTTTTAAAGAACTCTTTGCTGGATATTCATGACATAGAGTCCTTGCCATCAACTCCATCTACCTGTGTGTGTCTATACATATGCATGAGGGCATGTGGTAGGAGAGTGGCAAGTAGCACGCTGGCTCTGTCTCACACTTCTTAAACTGTGCTTTTCGTAACCCAGCTTGAACTGTGTTTTCTTAACAAGGCCGTGTGTTGTCCTTGCTTGAACTGCTTACCCTCGAGACAAAGGCTATGTTTGTATCTGTACTCAAGGTTATCCGAGCCTGGAGCCACAATGAGAGGTGCAGTCCTCTTGTTACCATTCTGGCCTCTCTCTCCTCTTTTCTCTGGACAGACTATAGTTGAGCTGTAAGGCATGGGGTTAGCAGACACTCCCTTTGTCTCTATAATAACTGCATGGCAGGGATGTTTAACAGGCGCAGACTGTATGCAAAATAATGCTTGTGTTAGACAGGATTGTACCATGGAGCAGGACACTGGGACGTGATCAGCAAAGGGAAATGTTTCTGTGTTCCCTCTAGTCCCTGATTTATGATGTTTGTCTCGGATTGGCTTTGACAATCTAAGTGTACTGGAGTAGGGCGAATAACATCAAAGTGATTTAAATCAGATTTAAATCAGCTGTTTCCATCTGATCAGCACACCTGTGTGTGCATGTGTGCCCCTCTGGAACAAGCTGTCAATGCTTCTAGTAGTTACAGCAGCAATCTGCTGCATTTACAATGTGCTGCTTTCTCTTCTCTTTCAATCACACACACACACACACACACACACACACACACACACACACACACACACACACACACACACTATCAATATAGTCAGGTTCTGTAGGAGGAGAGGAAACACTTCATCAATAATGGAAGTGTGTTTGTGAAGTGTGATGCTGGATTCCTTGCCTTGTGTCTCACTTGTGTTTTTCTGGCCACCCAGTGACTAATAACCGGCAGATGCTTAGCCATTACAAGGAGGCAGGAGAAAAATGCAAACACACACACACACACAGGCATTGACAAACACACAAAGACACACTGCTGATGAACAGTCAGACAGGCAATAACACTAACAAATGGAAACACACACAAACAGCATCCATCTACCATTTAGCAGCAGCTCATAAAATAACACTGGCGCCTGCAGCCAATTCGCCAGACGGAAAATTCCAATTTGACACAAAAGCCTCATAAGCATGCATCCTCACACCACACACCACCAACCCAGGGCACAAACACAAACACAGAAACACACAAGTCAAAATGGCAACTCGAACACTCAGCCATAAAGTTATCTTCACAAGGCCAATATAGGATTTGGGTTATCAACGTAGATCTTACTATTCAGAATGTCAATGAAACAATAATTTGCAGTATTGATGTGATTATTTAAATTAGAATAGGGCTGCACAAATTGTTGACATAATCATACTGCAATTACTGTGGACAATATCGGGACTGTGATACAATACATCCATGCTATAAAGAGCCTACTTGGTTGGCAAAGAAAATACACATTATTACACATGATAAAAGGAGACAACATAATAAGAGCTATGATGTGAATCCAATGAATCCAACACAGACAGTCAGCACATTTATATGCACTCAAGTAACCAGATTACATTCAGCTTTCTCAAGTAAGTCGATTTCTGTCATACTATGGGGGTGGCAAACCTGGTTTCTGTAATCAGGGTAGGGGATTGGAGAAACCTGATTTCCTGAGAGAAACCTTGTGTCTCTGAATAACGTGGTTATTAAAGTGCATGCAAACATAGTCAGTGAGGAAACAATAGCCACAGGAGAGAGTATTCACTGGGAAAAAAGAAAAGATGTTCATGCTTGGACAAAGGTCAATAGATTTGTCAGTTTTCCCTTTTTCGGATAAATGTCACAGAATGGGGTTGAAAATTCTAGGGGTGGGGCGATTCGTCGATGTAATCGATTAAATAGAAAAAACAATTTATGTAGGGTGCATCAATGCGTCGCATGTAGGAAATAAGCTAAAGCATGGAGTCTGGTGAAAAGTGAGTGGAAAAAAAAGTATTTCCTAAAAGTATTTTAAGCAGAGACCAACCAACACGGTGCTCTGCAAATTAGAAATCATAACATTGGTACCACAGTCATGCAGGTGTTAGATGTCTGGTGTCCGTCTGCTGGTGGGAGTGTGCTCACCTGTGTATGCGCTCACATGTCTATTTGTGTGTGCACAAATTAATTTCTGGTGTGTATACAGAAAATACAATTACATTAAATTAACTTGACCTATTAGGAGGAGGAAACGTTGATTTTATATATCTATATCTCTATCTCTATATCTCTCTCTATATATAGATATACAGATAGAGATATAGATAGATATAGATATATAAGTTTTGTTACTCTAGAAGTGACTTAAATTTTGCATAGTTTTATTTATTTAGCTGTTGAATTGCTAAATGTAGATCACACCACATTCTTTTTAAATTGAATGAATACAAGAAAACTTTAATTGATCGCACCCAGCCCCAAGCATCCTTGGTTCTGGATCAGATCAGTTTTCCTGGCTGAGAGTCAGTTCTTCGATGGTCAAAATACAAAGAACTGGTTCATAATTAAGTCCTGGCTCCAAACCAGCCTTGGAACTGGCTGGGTGGAAAAAGGGTATATGTCAGCTAAGAGAGTACAATGATTCTAATAATTATTGTCTAGGACAGCTTTGATCTACAGTCACCTTAAAGGGTGAATAACTCCTTTCTGAAGGCCTCCCACATGTAGCGTGGTGAGTGACCCCCAGAACAGTTATGACACAACACGTCTGGTCCCATTTATACTTCATTTCTTAGAAAGTGTCTAAAATATTATTTACGGCAACTTTAAACAAAGTTACGGAATATTTAGAGAATATTCTGATCCATCATTTGACTGTCTTGGCTGGAACCTTGAACTTCAGACTCCATGACCCATGACATATGGAACTCCCACTGTCTAAAGCAAAATCAAACATTTAAACATTTTACGCTGACATATTAATTTGAGTGTAAATATTAACCCAACAATGTAATTACTTCAATTATAGACATGTTGCTGACATAGCTATATAAGCTCTACTCTACTACTTACTTCTACTTACACTGGATAAAGACTGGTGAAATACTACCAATACTTCAAATGCTGTTTTTTATTTTCTTTTATCTGACATTTCAGTGAGGTGTGTTCTCTGCTTGTGGTTTCAGTGGTCTTGGGCTTCTGTTCCCAAACACTCTTCCCGAAGCAATATGCATCCTGCCAGAGGCATTATCACAGAAGCTTGTCCACTTGAGAAAAGACAGTGTGTGGGTATATTTGTCTGAGTGCATGCAAGACAGAATGTGTGTGCATTCATGCATGCATCTACATGCAACATACAACCATGTGAGGAAACTGCCAATGGACACAGACAGCAGTGAGACAGAGGAGTTTGTCTGGCTTACCAAAGATATTTGTGGAATGTCCTTTCTTGGCGAGGGGTTTCAGCTCGTTGTGACCCCAGCCGTATTGTCGGTAGCTGTCCCAGGCGTGTTTCATCATCTGGATAAAAAGGAAAACCAAACAGTGTTACGAGATGTGAAGTGTACTACAAACCTGTCAGTGTAAAATCTGAAAGCGGTTGATTCCCTAAACTCTTTATTTTAGTTTAGACTTTTGCTTTACTTTAATCCTAAATAGATCAAGTCAAATCACATATCAACGTATCAGTTCCTACCTTTCTGAATACGCTGCCTATAACTCTACAAACAGGACTCCTAGTATGCACAAACATCTCTGGACAATCCAAAATGCAGCACCATGTTTAATTTTTCATCAACCAAGAAACACTAATGACTGTTAGCATCTCTACACTGACTTCTGGCAGTTGCACACATCTGGTTCAAGCTTTGACACTCATCTCAAAACCACCTTCAAACATGAAAACTCACATCCAGTTACAACTCAAATCTATTTTACTTTGATGCAGTCCTTCGTTCCTCTTCTAAATCTTATGTCTGTATACATTTGTGTAGCAGGTACAAAAATCCTATTCTTCATATGACCTTGGAAAGAAGACTGCAAGACTTGGGCTCGAGGAGGGGGGGATGAAGATAAAAAGAGCAAGAGATTGTGAGATGAGCACTGACACGGAGGATGATGCTGAGAAGTGGTGCTCCAGGGCAAACAGAGGAGATGACACAGCTAAGGAAGGAAAAAATGCCAGTTTTTACTGCTGCTCTCTTTCAATTTCAAACCTTTTTCCCCACCTCCACGGCTCTTGCTCAAGTGGCATTGACAACCTATGAAACCCTGCAAAAGTACATCTTCTGTATATGTCAGTGACTGTCTGGTTCTATGGACATCTGTTGATTTGTTCCTTTAAACTACTCTGTCCATCTGCCAGTCGTTCTGTCTTTACATGCCCGTCAGCTTATCACATCACATATAAAATGATCGTCACTATGCTGCATCCTGAGTTATACTATTTTACCTAAAACAAAATATATAAGAACAAGTTTAAGTTAAAAATTATTGTTTGACTACTGCATGTCAGATGGTCCTCAAAACACAAAAGTTCAGATTTCAGGTTTATTTTTGTTTTTTTACTGAGCTAATGTCTGATATTGTGGGTTTTTTTCTAGATTCAACCTTCAACCTCTCAAAAGGGAAAAGAAAATGCACTGCTCAAAAAAATAAAAGGAAAACATAATCACTCCAACTGGGGCCTGTGTTCACAGCCCAACACTGTTCAGGCCAATTTTGCAGGTTCACACTGAGCACATGTGACATATGTGACAGAGTCTGGAGACGCCGTGGAGAACGTTCTGTTGCCTGCAACATCCCCAGCATGACTAGTTTGGTGGTGGGTCAGTGATGGTCTGGGGAGGCATTTCCTTGGAGGGCTGCACAGACCTCTATGTGCTAGCCAGAGGTGCCCTGACTGCCATTAGGTACCAGGATAAGATCCTCAGACCCATTGTAAGATCATATGCTGGTGCAGTGGGCCCTTGGTTCCTTCTGATTCATGACAATGCATGTGGCTGGAGTGCGTCAGCCGTTCCTGCATGATGAAGGCATTGGTGGAATGGACTGGCCTGCCCGTTTCCCAGACCTGAATCCAATCAAGCACCTCTGGGACATCATGTCTCGTTCCATCCACCGATACCACATCGCACCACAGTCCGTCCAGGGGTTGACTGATGGAGATCACTCAGAAGAACATCCGTCATCTTATCAGGAGCATGCCCAGACGTTGTAAGTGCATACAGGCATGTGGAGGCCAAACACAATACTGAGCCTCATTTTGAATTGTCTTGAGGAATTTCCACAGATGTTCGATCAGCCTGTGATCTGACTTTTCCACTTTTATTTTGAGTACGATTCTGAATCCAGACCTCTATGTGATAATGATTTTGATTTCCATTGATCAATCTCATGTTATTTAGTTCTCAAGGCATTCCACTATGTAATGAATAATGTAATAAATGAAGGTTTTCAACTAGAAGATTTCATTAATCGAGATCTAGGATGTGTTGTTTAAGTGTTCCCTTTATTTTTTGAGAGGTGTAATTATGAAATTTGTTGAGCAAGAGGTACTTTAATTAATCCACCGAAGCCCTTCTAGAATTCTGCAAAAACTTAAAAGAAGTCCAACATACTCCTCAGCAGTATGTAAAAGCAGACTGGATCCTGTTTGGTTCAAGGGCAACCAGCAGATAAAGTAATAACACATGTGCAACACATGTATGTATGTCATGCAGTTTTACTAAAATCACAGATAGATAAATGCAATATGGATCACTTACTTAGCAGATAAGACAGGGGTGTGTACTACATGCAGTCAGTATTAAGACTGCTCTGTCTTTGAGCTTACATTTTAGCAATGAGGTGTTCTTTTGGAGCATTTCTACAACAGCAAAACTTGATCAGTGTGTGCTTGCTATAAGCTCAGTATAAACCTCCGTGCTGAACCAAGCAGCATGGTAGAAATAAAACATCAGCGACACAGCTAGTGCATGGTCTCACAAGCCAGTATATGAACCACTTTGTAATTCTCTCCTACTAAGCCAGCATGTCTGCCTGCCCACTGCTTCCATCTTTATGCCACCATGCAGGGATGACTATCCAGATCCTTGTCCAGCTCTCTCTCTCCTTCGACCAGGCAGGCAGCCAAGCTAATAAAGACAAGGGCCAGGAGTTTCATTGTGTTCTTGGCCTTGCAGCTTTCCATGACGCACTCTATGCACACACTGAAAATTGTAAATCATATCAATACACACTGTGACATGGACACTTAAGCATTGGCTGGCTCCCTGTGATCTGTTGATTGGATGCTTCATCAACTTTTGATTGGCCCGTATGCCAAGGACAAGCACAACAGCGCAGGGTGCTTGACAATGTTGACAAACTGCTTATTTAAAGGACCTTGGAATACTAATTGGACATTAAGCTACAAATTTCTGTGATTGATTCCGACAGCTACTTCTTGCCATCATAGTATCTTGGGACAAGGAAGTGAGGGGCAAAACTGGTTTCCATTGGCAAAAGTGGCTGCTTAATTTCACCATTAACTATAAACCTTATTAGAATTGAACCTCAATTACTTCAAGAGTCAAGTCAAACTCAACATTATTTGTGAACTTTGAGAAGGCATCAATAATCCTTAATATTAACCCTGCATCAGATGTCGAACCCTGAATAGTGCCAAAACCAAGGACAATTATCACACAACACTACTGTTTAGTTTTACAGCCCACTGCTGGGATACAGCTGAACAAATTCTGTTAAATGATGCATGTTCTTGCTCAGCACTGTGAGATACAAGCCATAAATTAAAGTGCTATCTACGCGTTTCCTTAGAGCAAGATTTCACCAGAAGCAATGACAACAAGGGATTGGTTCATACATCACGATGAGTAGAGAAAACACCTCAAAATGTGACACCAGCACAGCCAGATGAGACTTTCCAATAACATTTAATTCAAAAGAATAATAGCTGTGGCTAGGATTTTCTGTGACTTATGTTATCATGACTTCCCAAATGAAATCACAAACCACCATGTTAAGTTGTCCCACACAGTTAAGACCGATTCATTGCTGTAAACTATTTTAACTGGTACACTGTTTTAAGGCATACTATTGCATTCAATTGTTTGATAGTATGACATCATTAATATAGGTATTTTACATAAAAAAAAGCCAGTCCCATTCTATAGTTTATTTTATTACAAATGCAAAATTGTCCACAAAATGGCAATATGACTTTTTTGCCATATTGCACAGCCCTAAAATGCCTTGGTTTTGGTTGTTTGATTGTGTCTGGAGGTATTGGGGCCTTGCTTCCTCATCTGTCATACAATGTCTTTACTATAATATTTCAATGACAAAAAGAACAGCAGATAATTACTCAACATTTGGTATTCTGTGGGAAAAAAAAAAAAACAAAAAAAAACTTATTTTGAATGGTTTCCAAGCTTGGAAAATTATGCCAACCCCCTTCCAAGACTGTGCTACTACTGCCTTTAATTAAACTAAACACATATCCCTTGCCAATATCGAAACTAGCAGAAAAGGCTTTTTGGAGTTAATAAAACCATCTTCAAACCATAACGCGCCAAAGATTCCCATCCGGCATCCCGCATGTTCGCTTTGTGCTCCACTGGCTTCTCCGTCACACTCAGCTGTTACTCCCAGTGAGTCCTGGTGGTGGTTAGTCTCTTGTCACTTAGTACCCACTGTGAATTCCTACATCTGGGGCTGTTGCGCTTGACAGCAGCCAGCAGCTTATGGTGTAGGCTGGAGAGAGCCTGATCAACCCTGACAACTCTCCAAAGTAACACTGACAGACAAGCACTGTCTGTTCCTTTGCATGATTCATCTCTTCTGAGGCGGCTGCTTCACATGGCTATCATCACTGATGCCCTTTCCACAAGTATATGTGTAAACAATTTTTGTATACTTTTCTCTCCTATTCACATCATTTTAATACAATAACATTAATTGGGCAGCAAAGTAAATATTCCCTAAATATGCAATGACATTTCTAACTTAGATAAAAAGACATTTACATTCAGCTTTAATTTAAACATAGTGGATCATATTCTAATACCACCATGTATATATTTTTCTCACTGAGTTGCACTACAACAGTCTAACTTGGCGCAAGTCTTAAATACAATGCTTGGTTAGTACCTGCCATTTGCTATTTAGTGCCATGTGTCTGTACCCACAAACTACATCGAGTATTGAAATAAGCAACACTGATCACTATCCAATATCTTGTTGCTCCAGTTATTTTTTCTAAACACTGAAACCTGACAAGGTACATCCTGAAAATAAGAGTTCTTATCTGTAAAAAATGCACAACATTTGTTCACATTAAAATTTACAATAATTTCATACTAGCTTGGCCTACATTCTGCATACGAGTATGTGAACATTAGATATTACTATATAGGGCATCTCTGAGTGTACGTTTTGCCTTCAAATGTATCACCAACCACTGGAATAGCAATTATTTATTGCCTGCAGTTAAAGTTATTGTATTTGTACATTACGTGGTTTTAAAATTAGAGATTCATTCATGGCTAGGAGCTTATCAACCATTTCAGCACTCCATGTAAATGTATGTTTGTGTGTCTTCAGTTGAAACACATACGTCACATGGTAGCTGTGTCTGAGGATAGGACAGTTAATAAATCATGCCTGGCTTTAATGTATGCCTCAGAAGATTGGAAACAGAGTCAAAGTAGTTGACTATTATCTCCTTCTGCAGTGTCCTGCTTATTCCTATATAGCCTTGTTTCTGTATTGCCACTGTAAATGTATTAATCATGCCACATAACACGCTCGAGCCAGCTCTGGAACAAACTGGCAGTCTAGGAGTGGACCTGTATTATTAAGGTCGAACTTGGCAAGATTAAAAACCTCTTCCCTTACCACTCCCTTTCCCGACTGACTGACGAGCTGGAGAGTGAAAAGTGAAGACTGAAACATGGAGCTGGGTTTGATGAGATTGGTGCTGTGTGGGTTTCTCATTTTAAGAATGTATTCGGCTGTCTCTACTCAAAGATTTATTTGTATCTCTCTCGATGCAATTTCAAACTGATATAAAAAAACAGTCCAATATTATTATTATACATTACATATTATATATTATGAGTAGTTTCACTGAGAGTTGAAATCTCTTTTGCTGAACACCCCGATCACACTTACACAATTACGCACATTCACTGCTGGTAGCTGTGCAACCAAACTTGGCTGACCTACTGTACGCAGCTGCAGTGGAGCAGTTAGGGCTAAGTCCTTGCTGAAGGCCACCACAGGGGTTGATGATTGAGGGACATGCTCACTTTTCAAGTTCCAACAACCGCTACAGATATATTTAACAGGACTACTCTATTGACAAGTTGACAACATACCCCAATATAGATTCTGTAACCTGTAATTAAATTAATACCAAGGTGTACTTACACAAAATGCATTACAATCAAGATATTTTATACATAATCTTTACTACACAAGATATTAGAAGCTGTGAACTTCACAGTGGTGAATTACCCGCATGCTGTCTGCTCTAGAAAAAGCTCTGCCTCTCTCCTAGCAGCTGTGATTCATACACTCTTATCCCTGATGTGCTATGCCGTCATATAAACATACACTTACAACGTAGAGACACAGACAACCTCAAGGCAGTGAAATATTCATAAATCCCCTTTGAGCCAGAAGCTGAGTGCAAGGCCATTACTTTTGCCATTGTTTGAAAAAATAAAAATAAAAATCAGCTTAGCTCCAACAGAATGTGCACACAGTGACAAGCTTTTGGAGGTTTGGGAACAGGGAGAGCTAAATTAGAGTTATGTGCTGCTCTGAGCGACCTCCAGAGTCAGTTTGACTGATTTAAAGCACCCTCGTCTTTCTCATCTCCTTCCAACTTACCCCACGGAGCCTTCCTATCTGGCTTAATGGAGGGCCGTTCAGAAGATGCACGAGGGTGGCGAGTGTGTGACATTTGAATTGCTTTTTGCAGTAAATACATTCATGGCACTTAGGCAAAGGGTGGCAATAAATTCCCCATGAAATCCACACCAGAAGAGGATATGTCAGAAATCCTATCCCATATTTGAAGTGAAAAAAGAGATTGATTGCATCTTATAATCAAACATTGTTTTTCCATTTAGTTTTTCTAAAAAACTTAACACTCACAAACACTGTTGTTTCATTTATGCATTGTTTTATAAACTGAAAAAAATATAAGATTAAACTGCCAATGTGTACTGAATTGAGAAAAAAAACAAAAGAAATGAGCCGACATGAAGAGTTTTTAGGATTGTCACTGCATTAATTCTGTTTTGGTCATGTCTACCATTGCTATAAACCATTTAATACTATTTTCGTTATAAATGCAACATATGCAAACTTTACAACATAAACAAGTTGTAACAGTCTGAATGTGCTGGCAGCTACTTTGGCCAACATATATTACAAAATCAGTATGTGCCACTTAACATGTCTCATATCCAAAATACTCCCACACTACTAGTTTAAAAACTGAAATGTTGTCTCCTCTCTCTTACTAAATATATGCACACAGCAGAGGCCATGCATATGTTTCTATCAAGAAAAGGCCTGAAACTTGTTAGTTTGGAAAGTAGTGTGTGCAGTGTGTGCACAACTGCAGACATTACATTTCAGCACTTTTAACGATCACTTCATGACTGAAAATGAAAATTGGCAGAAGTGGGCAGATTACAGATTCAACAACATAAAATATACAATCTGCAGAAGAGTTCTGCAGAAATAAAATATTTGTCATGTAAAAATATATAGAAAACAACCTTAAATATGTAGTGTTGGTAAAATACGTCATCTACGATTACATGTTGGAGGTGTAATGTTTGTCCACTGCCCTGTTGTTACGCTAAAATACAACATGGAAGAGAGGTGCTTACACTGGCTTAACACAGATGCTTCATTGTAGGAGGGGAAGCAAACAGTCAGTCTGAATGCTGTACTTGTGTTTTGAGATTAGTGATGGATATTTATGGGTCTTTGGTTCAATTATAACATGAGAAGAATAGAGGAATCTGAAAACCCATTTACTAATAGTGAAAAAAAGTTTTGCGTTAAACACATTTTGACCAAGACTGTTTTACATACATGTAACTGCTTAGAGCAGATGAAAAACTCAACTGTCTGAGCTACAAGTGGGCACAAACAAAGCAAGGCAGTGACAAATTACTTTATAAATGTTAAATTTTGTTTTTAGTTATGAAAATTGCTCATTCTCATCACATCAAAATGAAATATTCCCACACATGCAACATTTCAGTTTGGTCCCTTGATCTTTGGCAGCCAGTCCTGAAATGTCAAACATCTGAGTTATTGAGAGCAAAAAAATACCTACCTACGCAGTTGCTCTTAAGTAAATTGCAGCATTCTCTATGATGCACTTTGATTCAGTTTCCCTCTTTTCTGTGTCATACTTGTGTGTTGCAGTTGATACTCAATGTTTTACTAAGAGTAAAAAAGTATTTCACCGTTAATCCTGGTTCTAATCTGGTTAATGACCAGAACAACCTGCATAGTGTTTTGTCTGCTGCTAGTTGTTGCTCTTCTTTTCTCTTTCTACTTCCCACTCACTGCAAACGCTGGAGGCAGATAGTCGTCCACTGAGCCTGGTTCTGCTGGAGGTTTGCTCCATTAAAGGGAGTTTTTCCTCTACTGTTGCCCAGTGCTTGCTTGAGGGGGACTAGTTGGGTTTTCCATATAATTCTATAAAGTTATATGCTTTACACATAATTCTGTAAAACCTTAAACCCCACATTGTAAAGTGCCTTGGGACAATGTCTGTTGTGATTTGGCACAATATAAATAAACTGAGACTGAAGCAGCAGCCCCTCAAAGGGACACAGCCATTGTGGAATGATTTTGTCTTCTGCCAGCTTCACTGTCACACTCTCTCCTTCACCTGAGCTTTAATTGGTGAGGCTCATTATGCCTGTCCTGTACCATTTGCTGTAAATCATTGGGATGCTCTGTGCCTTAAATGCACCGCAGGACTTTACCACAAATTTTCAAGCCAAACACAGTTAAGCTCTCTGTAAAGTATGGATCTCTCCTTCCATTAGCCGGTCTTGTGTGTTAGACCTAAAAACTCTGAGTGTGTCTCTAAAATTAGCCTGTAGGTGAACTGGAATGTATTCACAAGACACAATATTCATTCCAAAATGTGTCGTAACACTTTCTTTTATGAACTATAAGATCCTACAGACAGTTTTAACTTTTTTTTTTAGATATCGGTGGCTGACAAATTATGAAAGAAATCAAGATCAATGAGGCATATGCACGTACACGTTTGAATGTTTTATGAATGATCTGGCATTGATGCTGAAGAGGCTATTAGCGCTCCTGCATCACTTAAGTGTGTACTGAAGTACGCCCAAAGCAGCAGTGTGATCAACAATAGGCTTCCTTGATGCTAATGGGGTAAAAAAAAAAAAGTACCTTCCTAAAAAAGTGTAATCTATGACATTATTTCATTAGTAGTTCCAGTAAATCACAGTTATTGTTTTCCACTGTGCAAGAAAAGTGTTATTATACATATTTAAGGTAATAGTTTGTAATGTTGCACATTAATGTATTGTCTTATGGTGTCACAAGGGTCACAGTGACAGGACCTTGACGCATGCTGTAACAAAATATTCCTGTTATCTCGGAATGAGCATGTAACTGAGAAAGTCTAAGGAAGGAAATACTATGAAAAGAAAGAAACAGTACTTTTCTCAAGGCCAAAGACATATTTAAGAAAAGGCAAACTGAGTGCACAAAGCAAATGAATGGAGCAAGATTCATCAAGTTACCTGCCTACCAAGTTTTCTTTATTTTTAATGTGTCTACTGAAAAATGGAAGAGGACAAAATGTGCGTTTGAAATGAGTGCAGGCGCGCAAACATGAAAATGACAAGACTGTTAAATATGTGCTTGGTCATTGGAATCGGTTCCACAAGACATTTGCAAAAAAAAAAAAAAAAAAAAAAAAAACATCAAAAAAATAAAAATATAATTGTTGCCAAAGCCAGATCTATAGTCTTTTCTCAGTACATTAGGAATATTTAAATAAATGTACAGAGGCCTATGATCAGCAAACATTAGTCCTGTTCACCTATAGCTAATGCAAGTTTATTGTTTAAAAGGAAAACTGATCATTTGAAAACCATTTTGCAATGATGGTAAAGTAGCTGAAGACATGTACATGTTCATGAAAATCATGGTAATTCTTGTGTGTGTCCAAACGTTTGACTGGTAGTGTATGTGTGCTCAACATATACCTCTCAGGTTAGCCTTTTGTTCAGTTTTTTCTTTTTCGTCTGTCAGAAAATCAGTTCTTAGAGTAATCCCTACTTATCACTCTGAACTGATCACTAAATCTTTGGTTATCTTTGGGTTACCTTCAGTAGGGTTTATCTTAAACTAACACTGCCTTAAAGAGGATTTCACACATTAGGAGTAATGGGAAGAAACAGAAAACCTCTAACTAATCCATTTTGGGACTGCAATATTGTCACAGGTCTGCTGGCACTGATGCTTTTCTTTCCAGATATCTCAGACCCAGACCACAAACATTTTTTACTTTGGTGCTCGCAAATTACAATGGACTATTAATGTCAACACAGGTATTCATACCTACAATGTAAAAAATATCCAGCACACTAATTTGTATTCTAGCATAACTGTAACAATGAACTACTACAAAATAGGTGACATATTTAAGTACACTTTCTTAAAGGTTAATGACAGTATTCAAGAATGCTTTCAGTAGCCAAGAGCCCTGTTGACATATAAAAACATACATAATGCATAGATATACATAAATGTCTTCTGCAGAAGGGACGGGCTGTCAAATGTCACCACCTACAATATACAACAACAGCCTGGCTTACAAGGGAGCATAAAGCATTACATGAGTGAGCACAGAAAATGATTTGTAGTCCAATCACAATCGATTTAAAAACGAAAGTAATGATGAAGAACACAAAGCAACAGAGTGCATATAACGCATTGAACCTGCTTCCTGCTCACTCTCTTTGACTCAAAAGATGATGATGATTTTATAAGCCTTATAAGAGTGGCTAGATGACAGACTTTACAAAAATGCTGGCAAATGATAGTGAGGAGGAGGAGGAGGAGGTGACAGTCGCAAAAAGCTTTTAATATTTAGGCAAAAACAACAAAGAACTTAGAAGAAGAATAAAACAAAACAAGATAAGAATAAAAAGGGTTAAATGTAAAGATAGCAGAAAAACAAGACTGAAGGAAGAATTACAAAGTGACAGAGTGCAAGAGAACGATGAAAGCGGAGCTGTGCCCTACCCTGAAGGCAACTGTGCTACAAACACATACAATGCAATCAACATACAAGGCCATCTGCCAGGCAACTTCAAGGCTTCGAAGAGATTGAGTGAGCAAGAGAGGAAGAAGCAAAATGACAGAGAGAGAGAAAAAGAAAGAATTAAGGACAAGAAATAGAGGATAATCGTTGCCATCTCTGCATTGGAAACCTTCGCTGTGTCTTTATGGGTCAATACATCTGGATAGAAGCATCATTTAGATCACACTTTAAGAGGTCCGCTGGGTCATTGATTTATCTGGGTTTTACCGCAACAGTCCATAGTCAGCCACAAATCTGTAACCGTTTGCTTTTCACTCAACAATCACAGCTCAGTGACTAGAGAGCCAAGCCGCTAGTCACTTCTGCAGTCTTCAAATGTTGCACTGCCTCCTGATAAGCCAAACTAGGCCATGATATTTAGACCTGGGAGATGCTGCTTCTCTTTTCAGGCCTGGTGTAGTTATTCTGTACTGCAATTACCGCTAATCAATTTTCAATCAAAGGAAGTCTGGGTTATTTCCCTGCCACAAATTATAGATATTTGAGCCTCTAAAGATGGTCATTGTATCGAGTCATGATACTGTGCACCTACTGTTTAGAGAAAAACCATTAAAAATAAACTGTTTACATCTATGATAGTCAGTTACAGAATTCACAATGTCTGTACTAGTTTTCTCCTCAATATCATCAGATTAATGGAAAAAAAGGAAAGAAAAAACAAGCCCATTTTTCAAGTGAACCCCAAAACAGAACAGAATAGTAGTGCATTCACTTGGGTTTCACTTGAACTGGATCTGTTTGGGAACCTACTTTTACAGATTTTTGTGTATGAAATTTCCAAAATAAATAGTTGGGCTTCTTAGCTACCCATTCAGAATCATGTATAACTTTGCCTATGAACCATAATCAACCAATCTGTGATACACTATAAAAATGTTCACAACAACACAAGAAATCTTGCTTATACGAGAAGATACTGAAAAATTGATTGTTTTCCGCAAGGTAGGACAATAATAAAAGTTATTAAAAACTTGTCACTGAAAAGTAATTAAAACCTGAGGGGAAACATTACCTTCTATTATTAAATTAAACATTCTTTTGATTTCTGCATTACTGTCTACCCTAACTAGTGTTTTTTCAACATTATTGATGAACAAACCTTATTGAAGTGAACTGTGCCTTTGTCACATGGCTCATTAACTGCAACTTCCAGCTTGTTTCAACAGCTCTGGGCCAACAATAACTCATGATCTGACAGGTGAATAGTAAAGGAACAGCTAACAGTCAAATTCATTCCATTCTATTTCTTTTATTGCCCTACAGCTCTCTACTTCCAGACAATGATTTAATGGCGACTAATGTCCGGGTTGCATAATTAGCAGAATACTAAAAGAGCACAGAGCACTGAGCTAATGCAAGTGGAGAAAAAGGTTACGTGCTCTATACAGCCAATGAAATACGCATTTGGAAAGCATAAAACTAAGTTAATTTCTATTTCTGGGTGAACAATTGACAAAACTGGTCTACAGAGAAGCTAAAGTACCCTGCTGCATCTGCCAGAGTTCCCTAATTTTGTTATTAACTATCAAGAGTCACCTTTGTTTATAATAACTAGATCTGGATGACAAGATCAGGCTTAAGGAACCAGAGTAATTTAGCAATAACTGTCTGGGATGATGTGATTTGGTAATTCTAATTGAGAAAGTCAAACATCTAAGTACATAGGTGCATCAAATCAGCTTCTAAGAATCCAATAATGTGAACCATAGAGAAAATTGTAGGTAGAATCAAACATAAATTGGCGTCTACTATATTATAGCATGAAATGACAATTGCCTCTAGTTTGTTTCCCTTTGTTCAATCTACACTGCTGTCCTTCTCGTCAATGTTAATATATTTAAGCAATATCACAAGAAAGGGAGTGCTGTTGTAATGTATATCAGAATGGCTGTGATGTGCTCGTACCACTGTGATACTAACCACTGTGTTACCACTGTGTTACAACTGTGTTACAACTGTGTTACAACTGTGTTACAACTGTGTTAGTATCCAGCTAACCACAGTTTTACTTTTACTTCATGGGATCTAGTGTTATGAAGATAATTTTCTAAACTCACAAACCAAATGTTTGATCACACCATCCCATGGAACACAATGTAGTAAAACACAATGACCACTGCATGAATTACTGCTTATTATGACGACAAGTAGATGGATGCTGACACTGCTGGATGAGGGTCCAACATCAAAATACAGTTTAAATGGCTGGAAATCCTATAATCCTCATCCCATGACAAAGTGCATTTATGATTTTTCTATGCAATCACAGGGCAATCAGGAAAAGGGGAGTGTGCTGTGCTGGAGCCCATACAGCTGCTGCTTTCTTGCTCTTTCGGGAGTGTATGGCATTCTCTCTGAATGGTAATTATAAAGGGAACAAAAAGGACATTTAGAGACAAAGGCGAGTTTGGAGTGAATGGGCCAAGTGCTGTTTCAAGAAAGAACTTGCAGGGAGGAGAAAAGGAGAAGAAGAGCACAAAGAGGGAGGGAGGCTGAGGTTGGCTCAGAGTCTATAGCGAGCTGGACCAGATAGCACCATCTGCATTCAGCACAGGCACTGTCCGTCTGGCTCACTGTTGCTTTTAATAAAAGCTGGCACCATGACAGGCAGCAGCCAAGAGAAATGCATTCACATGTACATTACAGTCAAGTACATACTGGTCCTCACATATACATCGTGTGGATTTAAATTTCACCAAACACCAATTCTATTATCCACCCTGTTGCAGTCGGCTCAGGGTTTTTTATGAATGGGGGAGCTGATGGCACTGATAATGGATTTTTACCAAGCTTATGAAATTCTCATGAAGCAACTTCCCTCTGGGATTAATACAATCTCTTTAACCCTGAACCTTTAAAATCCACAGATGATTAGAGCAAATTTCTCTCCAATAAATTATATAAATTCTTATAATGAAATTTTCACATTAGATCTTCTAATTATCACATACACATATGTAAATTAGGACACAGCTGTTGCAGAGAGAGAGGTGAAATAAGGTTAAGATAGGTGGCTATGCCAATAGAAGAGGCCCTTATATAGTAAACTGGGGGACTCAACACTTTTGTTTTTGCTAGTAGTCCAACATTGCTCTTGTTGAGTTTCTACTGCTAAGTGTAGCCACTCCAGTGAATCAATCCTACAGCATTTAACATCCAGATATTTAATCAATGTAAAACTGTCCAAGATTATCTTACCTCTCTGATCTTGTCCCGTTTCTCTTTGACGCCAGGCTCTGGTGGCTCTCCATCACTAACGCCCACTACTCTGGGCATGGGAACAGGTGGCAAGGGTTTAGGTCCTGCATCCTTCTTTTTCAGGTCCTCCATCACTTTATTTTTCTCTGTCTGAATCTCAGCCTGCAGCTCCTCACGTGACTTTCTTAGCTTCTCTTTTGCCTCCTGCAGGGCTCGTTCGTGGTCTGCCCGAATCTTGTCCCGCAGGCTCTCCTCCTCCTCCCTGTAGGAGCCAGGAAAATGACAGGTGGTGAGATTTTTAAAAATTCTTTATTCTTTTTTGTATTCCTTATTACTTTCCAAAAAGTAGTTGCTAGTCTCCCCAGGGTGCACATACAAAGACTGTTTTAATCAAGGCTAGAATAAAGAATCGGAAAAAGTTTCGCAGAAGCAAAGTGTGTAGAGGGGTTTGTATTTGAAATTAGGGATGAAGCAACTATTCCACTGTGTTGGACCTGAAAATAAGGAGAGGTCAGCATACTGCAGTTGCATACTCAATGGGCAGAAAAGGTGACAACACCTTCTTGATTCATTAAGACATCATATTTGGCTTTAGAAAGGTAAAGAGGGCATTTTCTCTACTGTCACTTTTTGAATTCAATTAACTTTTTGATATCCTAGTTACTGTAAGTACAGCAGCAAGTACAGACTGACCAAAAAAATCTGCACAATGTTGAGTTGACATTCACAGCTTCACAACATAATATCCCTTCATGAACGTAAACATAGCTCAGATTTCGTTGCCATCCATCCCTCCTGGAGATAAGACTCAGTTAACCTTCCTACTATGAGCCACAAGAGTCCTGTAAACTGCAGCGGGTCTGCATAGTTCAATTAACAGCTTCTGTCTTGACTAAAAGTGGTTCATATAGCCTCACTACCTTAAATTCAGATCATAAAGGAAAAGACACAAGCGTCAGTGTCCTAAAACCCTGTTCCCCTACTCATCATTCTACAGCTACATTAGCACCAGGAAATAGAACAGGTGCAGAGGAGCACAAAGAGCAGTGCAGCCAGATTGAAACGGAAACATCATCTGTGGTTTCATATGGAGATTCAAGCCCAAGGGTGTTGACACAGCTTGGTCCCATGAGGATGTGGGTCAGTAATGAAAAACAAACACAGCGGGGTGCTAAAGCAAAGGTGACAAGAGGACGACTACACTGTGCTATTAGTAAGGAAAATAAAAAAATAAATAAATAAATAAAAATGTAGTGGAAATATCAGTCAATAAACAAAATCAATAAAATGCCAAATGGCAGAAAAATATTTATAGGAAGGCTTACAATACAAATGAGGTTCAACATTCATATGGTTAACATAAAAAAACTCTTAATTAATATAATTATTATTTATGTTTGGCATTACATATGCTATGTCAGGTTAGAAGGGTTTTAGGAGTTAAAAACTCCCTATCTGTTACATGAAGAGACAAACATCAGATGATAAATCCTTTGTGTTTCAGCTGGACCGTACTCTATATCCAACTAATAATCACATGTTTGATTTGTGCCATATACATTCATTATATTCAGGAGCTAGGTACAGTGTGGGAGGCAGGACGTGGTTTCATTTGTGCAAAGAGAGGCTGCTTTAGTTTTGAAATTCTTTAGTAAGCTCTTGCAATGTCAGTTTTGTTTGGGCTTTAAAGACATTATAAATCAACTTGTCTGCTCTTTTCAGCTTTACCTTATTTGATGTCTTGCACTAGGCTAAATACTAAATTACCAAACATCAAGATGATGTGAATTGGCTAGAGAATAGGGAAAGAGAGCACACAAAAAAGATGAATTTTCCTTGACAGCCAACTCAGCACCTAATGTTTTCATCAACTCCTTTGTATTCTTTAAGCTGTCAGTTCTAAAGTTACCTTTCTGTGAAATATCACAGATCAAGAATGATTATGAGTGACAGTTTAAGCTACCATCCAAGTCACAATTTAAGATGTTCAAATGTGTCAAGTGAGAGTTGCAAAAAATCTTAAAGATAGCTTTGTGTCATTTGAGGACAAACATGAGTCTCTTTCTTAATGACCTTCCATGTGATAAATGCAGGAACCGACTAACTGCTGTGATCAGTGTGGACTCAGCTGCACACTCAGAGCTGAGAAAATGTGTCTGAGAAAATGGAAAAACCAGTACAGAAAATTTGTGTTTGCACATCTTTATGTAAAGGTATAGATCCAAGGCTATAGGAAAGTACAGGAAATGGCAATTATAACTTTCAGCCTTTAACATTACCCTTTGTTACCGTTACCCCAGGTGAACTGATCATTAAGTGTCATTTATTACATTACACATGGTGTTAAGTCGACCTGCTCTAAGCCTGTGTGGATTCATGCTTTATTGTTGGCTTTTCTTCTGCACAGTGGCAACTGAAGGTCAGCATTTATAGATTTCCTTCGGCTCAGGTGTTTCACACAGTCACCTGTACTTCTGTACACAGTATTAGAGTGAAATTACAGATGACAAGAAAAAATGTAAGCAAGGAGAAGAGCACAAGAAAGAGTGAGGTGTGAGTCAGTCTACATTAATGCAGATATTTGATGTAGAACTGGTTGATGACTGTAGACTACATAGGACAACCTGGGAAAAATGGAAACCCTTCCAGACCCCAAATGTCATTATAAAACAACTGCAAGAAAGAGTATTTGGGAGTGTTTGATAGAATAAGAGAGACCTGTACTTGATGTTCTTGTCACTTAAGGTGGCTATAAAGGGAACATGAATGTAAAGACCTTCATAAACATAAGTTATTGTGGTGAACAGATGATATCAAATCGGTTCTGTCTTCCTTAATCTAATCTTAGTAGCCACGTCAGCCAAGATTGTACCCCTTTCTGACATAAGAGTGTCATAGTCGGCTCTGGCCAATCACCGTCCACCACAGCCCCTGCCAACCGCTCAGTGACCGTCATTGTTTCTTCTTGCTATAGTAGTCTAATTCTGCAAACTGCAGAAAACGGTAGCAGCATTGACTGTTGGATGTGTCGATGAACAGAAAAGATCCTTTCTGGAAAATCTGAAGATCTGAAGAAACTGTGGATTGATTGAACTGATTCCGTCTGTTACCTAAACCTGGGTCTACTGTTGCTATTAAGTGTTACCATATTAAGTCTTCTGTCTTTTTTTCAAAGGGTTAGCTAGGACATGTTTGTGTGTGTGAATCACAGTCGGTTTGTGAAAGCAGTACATTTTCACTAGTTTCATTACAGAACAGTCTCGGGTTCACTAGAGGATGTGGCTAAA
Organism: Helostoma temminkii; assembly: GCA_900302695.1. Lineage (NCBI taxonomy): Eukaryota > Metazoa > Chordata > Actinopteri > Anabantiformes > Helostomatidae > Helostoma > Helostoma temminkii. The sequence continues at coordinate 49,130 of OMLM01003787.1, read as the reverse complement.
AGAAAGCAGTGAGATGTGTTTTTGGTGTTCTTGTCAGTTCTTAAACAGATTCTGTACCTCATCCTTATGATGTTTTCTTTACATAGCAGGTATGCCAGCAAAGAGGAGGGGGAGCGCAGCTCAAAACCAGCTGTTCCAGAAACAGGCTCTAAGTTCTGCCAGGGCAGAAACCAGGATCTGCATGTTTTTTTAGCATGACAATTTACAGATATATTCTGGGGCACCAGGGATCCATTTCTTAACCCCCAAAATGGGCAAAATATGAGACATGATATTACATTAATATATATCTCTCCGTATTGGTTAGTACTTTTATGGACATAATGTGCAAATATAACTACATCTGGAAATTTGACAAACCTTATCAGAATGAAATTACCATCCTGACCATTTTCTATATCCATTTATACTGTTCAGTTTAAGTTAGGAGCCTTTTGAAGCATGGACTGAGCAAATGACTAGGGTTTTTCACCAGTCAAACACAGGGTGTAAGCAAGTACACTGAAAAAGTGTATAAAAGCAGAGGAATAATGAGGAAATAGAACGCAAAAGAAAGCAGTGAGATAAAGAACTGAGACTGAACAAAACCAAAATAATCTGCAACACAAACAGGAGAGAGAGACAGACGTTCTATACTATTTATTCTTCACACATCACAACGCATCCATTTTCTACTTCTATGCCGATGACTGTAGGGGCCAACAAAGACCAAAATAAACAGTATGAGTTATGCAACATCGCCCTGGAAACAACTCATAAATATTCATATTGCAACTCTGTGACTTTAATTGACAGAAAACATATTTTGCAACACCAAGATGCCAATTGCTGTGTATCCTTTTGCCAGCGCATTTGTAAAAATGCAGTATTGTAGATGTGCAATATTTACTTAGATGGATGAATATGTGTAAAACAAACAGCTTATGTGTGAATGTTAGTGTGCCTGATTTACCTTGAGACCTGCACCTTGCTTTGTGTGCACCCTCAAAATAAAATGTCATGTGTATGTGTAACATGTCTTTCCACTTTGCGTGCGTGTGTGTACACATAAAGAATCTGTGTCTTCTATTCCAAGGTCTGTGATGAGGCTTCTGTGATTTAGGGACTGCGATCTTGCAATTTGAGTGTGTGTATGCATCTCTGTGCCTCTGTGAATGAGTGTGCTCTCAGCAACATGCACCACATGCATTTAAATGTGATATTTAGGTGGTGCTGATGTTGGATGACGTACTAATGTCTGCTTGAGTCTGCATCTGTGTTTGTGTGTGTCGGATGCAAGGGAGTGTGACCAAACTAAATGAGAAGGTTAAATTGGCACCGTCAGACCTAATGGGAACCAATTCAGCTCCATATGTGTACACAGAAACACCAATAATTTACACAAGTGTGCAGGTTTCAAAACAGTACAAACTACTAATGTTGGTGAAAACTCATTGCCACTCCAACATGCATCACTGTCTGCACTTTCCACTCTCTCTCTCTGTGCATGACCTTCCTTCTGACCTCTCGTCACTCTTTTTTCTTCCTCAAAGAAACTGTCAGACGCACTCTAGCGTAACTTGTGAATCCCTTCACAGCACATATAATGTCAAACACGCAATTAAAAACACATCAACAGTGACACCATTTCCCTGACAAAGACTAGTGTGGCCCAGCGATGTTGAACTCTAATGCAATTGTGACAACACCAAGCCCTGCCTTATGTCCCTCCATCTCACAGCCCTACAATTTCAATGAAGTAAGGATTGATTGGTTGCATCAGGCTTCTAATAATCGCTTCCGTATCGCATTGTATCAGCTTTCCTGTCTTTCACTGGAATTTCATCTCCTGTGTTGTCATGAAATCTGGTGCTCAGCAAAGACAGGTCCTTTCCATGGCAACTGGAAAGAAGTAGCAGTTGTCCAACTGCCTGATGGGGTATCTAAGAAGGTTGGGGGTTTTTTTTTGAAGCTGTGGAAAAGGCTCTGGGGAGAGCAGCACTGGCTAGAGTAACATGTAACCATGGCAACAACCAGAGCACAAACAGGTCCTAGACAGCCAAGTCAAATCTTAATTACTTAATTTGCGCATTTATGCAAGGGAAAATGACTACTGGGCTATTAGAGACTGCAATATCTCACTGCAGTGCTGCACTAGCTACAAAGAGAAATAGAAACATGAAGGCTGCCTTACAGACACGAGTGTGTCTGAAAGGTGTTTGACTCCAACAGCAAGCAAATCCTTTGGCAAAATACAGTTTATGCATAGAATATTTGAATTATTCCAATTATTTGTTGTCAATGCACAACTACATCGTAAGAGCTGACAAAAACAGTGCGGCCATGCCTACAGGCAAATCCATGTGTAGCAATGCACATATAGACTTTTCTAAAAAAAGAAAATCAATTACTTGTTAATTTTTAAGATACTTGTAAAATAGACCAAACAAGAGAAAGTTGGCTAGATGAGGCAGAAAATTCATCAAGAACAAGGTGCTGCTGAAGAACATTAGAATGAGAACAGCCTGTTGTGATTGAGTTGTAATGACATGGTCAGCCGTTGGTGGATGTACTAAAAGGGAATATTTTACATATAAAATAAATGTTTTAAGATATTTAAGTGGCAAACACTGTGTTTGGATTAGCATTTTATTTTAATACAGAATCATCTAGAGAATAGCCTTACCATTTAAATCTTGCATTCTCCATCAGCCTGATTTGGCACATAGACAATTTATTGTAATGTAATTGCAATAAAACAGGGCACAGATACAAAATACTTCACAGTAACTGGGCTATGGCGAGGCTGTAGTTCTGGGCTGTTTTGTGTTGAACACCTTATTTACATGTCCTTAAGATTCATGTATATTAACTGCTGCCCTTAATAAAGTAAAATTATTTCTGACCCAATTACTCAATTGACTGAATAATCAATAGTCGATTATTACAATAGATAGCAGCGGCTCTACTGATAATACAAATTACTTGATCATTTGTAGTTTTGCAACAAAACTTGAGATTCACCTTACCACATTTTAGGAGACTGTTCTGTAAAAGGCTTACAGATTAAAAAATACGGATTAAAAAGCCTAGGCCAGCAACAGCTGCCACTCATTGTCAACAGAGAGCAGGCTTTGGAGCCGTGTATGCGCCAGAGAGCATGACAGATTCAAAGGGAGCCCAGCCACACTTCAGGGATTAGGTAGATGCATGTGCATGACACAGCTTCATCTGGGTGAGAACCAACCATGATCAACTTGATTCTGAGTTTATACTGCCTGAGGTGAAGGAATTACAGACTAAATAGAGGAAAAGTTGAGGTCTCAGTTTCCAGATTATTTGCAATGTGTGTTTAAGCCATTATGTAAAGTTAGTAAAATACAAACAGTTTGTAAAAACAATTCACCACGGTCGTTGGTGGCTCTGGCAAATAACAGCCACCGATGGGGCAGGGCATGTAAATAAGGTGTTCAACACAACACACCTCAGATCTACAGCTTCAATGCAAAACATACCTCTCAATACATCCACCAGCAGCTGACCATGTTATCACAACCTTATCACAAAGGTTTGTTCTCTAATGCTCTTCAGCAGGACTTTGTTCTCTTGACTACTTTTCTGCCCACACCTTGATTTCTATTTAGGTAGACAAAAACTCTTTGTTTAGTCTATTCAGCATTTTCTGGGCAAAGGTGACCTTATTATTTAGGATGTATTACAGATAATTGTCTTGCAATAA
>OMLM01003787.1:21644-45381 GCA_900302695.1 Helostoma temminkii | reverse complement strand
ACAGCTGCTAATACCTTTGACAAACCTCTGAAAAAAAAAAACAAATATATCAGGGCATACTACTTTCTTTTGTCTGCGTTTGTGTTCTTGGTGCCATCTGCATTCATCGACAGCAATATTGACTACAGGTGCTCTGCAGGCAGTAGAACTCGCGCCCCTTTGCCACCCAATCCTATCACTACCCTGTTGCAGACATCCCACCTCTTTCCAAAGCCATTGGACTTTTCTGCATATTAATGGCAGCTCTCTGACACCTGCGAATGACTTACAATATCCTGGAAATCTGATATGACCTCTGCAGCTCTGTTGGATTATGTGTGAGAGATTCACTGACAGTACACAGTGTAGGACAACCGTGTTTCTGTGGAGGTACCGTCTTTAAACTGAAACATCCTGAGTCTTGAATTCCTAGCTAAGCTGGACACACCCATATAAGATTAATCAAATGTTAAACAATAACATGGCACAATAATTGGTGATGACCTAAATCATTTTTATCTATAAAAAAAAGTAAACTTGTCAATTAACACTAAACAATAGTAAGCATATTTCTCACTCACTCACTCTCTCATTGCCATTGGAAACCTAGTCACAACAGTTGGGTCTCATCAAGGTTATTCATGTCTCGACTCTCTTCCCTTCCTGTGAAGTGTTTCTGTAGTCCATCTCTGACACGTGAGCATCCCTAAGCAGAAGAGTTTTCATGGGAACGGTTCCCATGAGTTTCTGCTCTGCTCTGCTCTGCTCTGGACAAGCCGTCTGCAACAAACCCATAGACGCCAGAAGTGGAGAGAAGAGGATTGCCGTTTCTAGTGACCTGCAGCTCCCGGGGTTTCCTTCAGTGTGAACAGCCTCAATTACTTTCTTTTTCTCATGACCCACTTGGTGGATGTGGAAATCCACTGTTGTATGTGTAATGGCTCTCCCAACCTTAACTGACGGTGTGTGTTAGCATCTTCTCTCATTTTGTCTATTCTCTTTCTATTCTAGCAACCTCCACACCACCCTTGCTCTCAGTTACATTTGCCATTTCTCCCTCTTCTTCTCACTCACAGCTGTCTCATCCGTCATTGAATATGTGCATCCCCCTCACCTTTCTCTATGTCTGATTATTTGTCCTACACATTACTTTTCTGCAGAGGATGCCTTTCAGCTTAAATTCTGCAAAAACACTTAAAAAATAAAACAAAAAAAATGAAATCATAAACCTCAAATGAAATCGTAACTGCATGCCATTCAGAATACACTATACTGCACTACATACTTTCATTTATTTTAAACACATCCATGATATGTTTCAGGTAATTACCTAAACCCTGACAGCCCTCACACAGTACCTATTTTGACATCCAGCCCTTCTGACCGACATCACAGCTGGCTAACTGCTGGATGCAGAACATACGAAACACAGGAGTCCACTAACAGCAGTTAGCATGGGCCATACATGAAATAAATATTAAATTAATATTGTTATATTTAAAATTCAAAACAGACTTTGTTCCCCAAACTGATGTCTAAACCATAAGTGACATCAAGCCAAGAACAGTGTGTTTAGTGCGCAGTGAGTTTGTTGCAGGCAACACAGTTAAACACCAGACTTTCTGCGCAAACTTTCTGAATGATCTCAGAAGAGGGCTGCAAAAGTGCAGTTTGATTGCATCTTACAACCACAGCTAGTGCAGTCATGCACAGCCTGAGAAAGAGCTCACATTACAGCTGCTTCATTCTGTGCATCTGAGATCTTCGTCCAAAAAAAAGAACACGAACCGACTCTGAAATCGTGAAAGACTGCATGCTGGCTGTTTTGGATGCATACTTGCCAACCCTCGCAATTTTCTAGAGAGTCTACCGTTTTCTCTTCCCTTTCCTATTCAAGCATTTCTCTGGAGTTATAACAAAATGTATTTTTCCTTCCTTGTTGATTATAGGAGTATTTGTTCTTTGTTTGAGATTTTGAACATGTGTGAAACAAACAGAAAACAACATTTTATTGCCGATTTGTTCCGTTATTCCAGTCGCTGCTCACTCTATTACTGCTCTCTGAGCCAGGGAGTGTCAATGGTGCCCTCACTGACAGAAGGGAACAGAAATAAACTAAAAGAAATACTCATGCAAATTTCAGAAGTTATGGAAAGATGAGTTCTTGTCTCATAAAGTTGTACAGAAAAGTCAAAATGCAGCTTGCAGAGCGTGTCATGTGGATAAATGTCACACAACTATTAATTTAACTATTATGTCCATAGCTGTAGATAAGGCCACAGAAAAAAAACTCATATTCTCTCACAATTGTGCATAAATGATGTTTTTCTGACAGCAAAAGCTTCCAAAATATGCACTAATATTAAAAAGGAACTATTGCTTAAAGTGTAATTTTTTTGTTTACTTTTTTTTAAAGTGTAAAAAAAAATAAAAAAAAAAAAACTGCTACTACCAAAGCTTCTGTACAGAAGCTCTTATATTGTTTTTATGCACTTTTTGATGAGCCTTCATCAAATTTCTTGGTTTGAAGATCTGGCCCAAATGAATTTGCAATTGAATAGCCCTGATGTAGGTAAGCAAATGGTTTTCAAGAGTAAAAGAAACCACCACCATTTAGAAAAAATATTCCATTTCTCTCATCCACAGGCCAATCATAAATTCACCAGCCAGCACGTTACGGTTCTGGTAGAAGGTACATTTACTTTTAGAGTGAAATGATAACACAGTTTGTGTGTCTGTACTGGTTAAAGAAAGCTGGGGGACGAATTTGCCAGTGAATTCAGAAATGTTTACTTGAAATCCCAGCCTCTAAAAGCTGAGGGCCAATTCTAAATCTGCCGTTGAGCAATCTCTCTTTGATCCCATTGCTTTAACTGACAGGGAACCATTATGGAGCAGGGCCGCAGCGCCAGTGTTTGGCAGGGATGGGATTTGGTGCAAAGCTTTGTAGTTAGCCACAGTCCAGACATTCCTGAAGACTGAGAGCATCTCTTGCTCTGCGCCTTTCTCAGCTAATCTTCGATCCATTTTCCACTTTCATGTTGTGGATCCTGTCTGTTTTCTTGGGCAGCATCTCCTCTCACTCATCTGCCACTAAAACCTACTGTGCTGCACTAATACAAGCCAATTCAAACGAGTGTCTCCTTTTTTCCCTTTTGTCTTGATTTCAAGTGGTCTTGTCACCACTGCTGCACTCCAGAGAGAGTGAGTGAGGCACACTCCCAATGGGCATACTGATCTGTTTCATACACCTTCTTGCAAACACACACACCAAGCTAGTGGAGAAATACCATTATTTCTTGTTTGTCACTTTGATTAATTTGTAATGTCAAACTAATAACAAAAGCTCCATCAGCTACTTCAGAGTAGACAGAAGACAGTGTTTAAAAGCCAACACTTTTGACTAATGTCAAGGTGTTAGCCATGCAGCTTTGTTCATCTACACCGGTCATAATTCATCCAAAGTCATTTTAAAGGGAACACTGATTAATTCTGCCTTGTGCTATCCAGTTATGCCTTGCAAAATCTGCAATTATCTTCAGAATTCAGGATCCATCTGCTTCTTGATGGAGCTGCATGCCTCTCCAGTGATCACAGAGCAGTTTCGAAGAGAAAATTAGAGAGAATCTGAAGTTGACACACCGTGATGAATTTATGTTTACACTCAGCTTGTTGGATCAGGCTGCCTGATCACACCCTTCACCTTTGACTCATTAAAATGATCACATTGCCTTTGAGAGTTTTGTATTGTTTGGGGGGTTTAACAATATGTCAAGAAAGAGGAATGCCACCTCACTTTTGAAAGCATACTCTCATACAAAATGGCCAAAAAAAAACAACTTACATTTGTGGTTTAAATATTGCACTGCAGTTAGGACATGTGATTATGCTGGTGTTGAGATCTATTCATCATGGGTTAGAAGTAAAAGCCAGTGTCCTGCTGTTCCTATACTGACAAGGTCACAGCCTAAATTACATCAGCCTAACTTTAGACAGTGATAAAACACTGGACTGAGTTTTCATATCTAGAAACCTTAGCTGATTAAAAAAAATGTCGCACTAGTAATACTTTCAAACTGAACAGAACCTCCAATCCCTTGTGCCCCTTCCTCTGAAGACTAAAGATTTTATATTCCTGATTTTTAAAAATGATTGTAGAGCTGAAACAATTAGTCAGTTAAATGAATAGAAGATACAGCTGCTTATTAAATCATTACTACCTTGGAGTCGTGTTTCTAAACAAAGGTATGTCAAATAATCTCCATATCTAGCATCTCAAATGTGAGGATTTTGTGACAGTCAGACAGACATCATTGTAAATTATTAATCAGTTGCAGCTTAATATTTTTTTCACAAGACTGAGAAGAGGTGCTGAACCATGCGTTATGAAGATCTAAATGTATGCAGTTATGTTTATGAACGTAACAACAGGTGATTTTTACTGACTTATTTCTCGTTTACTTAATGGCGGCTAATCAGGAAGCCAGAAACTGTATAAGCTGAATAGTGTTCTGTAAAAGCAGAAGGAAAGCAGAATAAAAGAAAACCTACAGCACAGACTCTGCAAGGTTAACATAAGATGGGGATAAGAACACAAACACAAAGGCTCTCATACACACAGACACAAAATCCTTCAGTCAACCTGAGATGCTACACCTGTGTTCTACAGAGTGCACAACATTATAATCACATGAAAAAGATGGGCGACAAAACGAGAGAAAGAAAGACAGGAAATGAGACGCACGGAGAAGCAGATCTGATAAGGAAGCAGCAGTGTTAATGAGGAGATTATACTTGATGGAAGTCCACTCCTCATTCTGCAGGCTGTACGCTCTAATACCAACTGCACTAGATGAAATCTCCTGACAACAGGCAAATTAATTAGGATAAGTCTCTGAAATTACTATGAACATTGATCCAAGAGCTGAATTCATATTCGATATTTCATCTTGATGGTAGAGACATGTAAAAAAGGAAAATGTTTTATAAAATGTCACTTTCTACGTACAAAGATTTCAAACAATGATCATACCGAACACATAAATTGTATTTTGGCTAACAGAGTGATATTTTACCACCTTAAGCAGGATAAGGTGAGGAACACATTTGTTTTCAAAGTTGTTTCAGGTTTACAAAAGATGAGGATTAGATTGACAAAGGGTTTTAATGAGTACAAAATGTCAGTACAGAAGGTCACACATGAGTGTTAATAAACACATTCTACCTTGAACAAGCTGTAATTTGGGGGCAAGTTAGAAAAAAAACTACTGGAAATTAACACAGTGCACGTAAGTTAGAAACTAGTGCAGCAATTACTAACTTTGAAAAATACAGTTAAACACCACGTGATTGAGAAAAAACACAACCTCATGCGTAGAGCTTTATCACATCTAGTAACAGGAGTGAATGTAGCTGACTGACAGCAACTGAGAGTTTGAAAATGTGGACACACGATCAGTACAAAACTGCTTTTCTCACTTTTTGTCACTTTGCTTATGAATGTAACAGTATCCTCAGACAGCTCAGTCTGAAAGCCCTGCTTCTAAACAACTACTACCCGGATGAGTTTCAAAGTGAGTGACTATAAAATGTGTTTAACTAACTAGCATACAGGTTAGGTCAGTCTGGACTTGATTTAGAGATGTGGTGTGGTTAGCTGGTCAGTCTAATACTGAGCTTTATGCGTTTAGGTTTGCAAAACTGGACCTGTGCAAGACTCTGGTCTGCGTTGTCTCTCGTTCCAACTGTCTTGTCCACTCGTTTTTGTCTCCTACAAATGCCACAAATGCCAATAAGACAGTGGAGGCTAATGTTACGGCTGAGCTGTACTTAGGTTAAAGCTTATAGCGGTCACAGTAAAGCTGTACAACTCAAACATATTATTTAATAATATTAATATTTCCATTTTAGAAAATATTTCAAAGTCCTTAAACATACTCAATTTCACTTAATTGGACAGATATTATTGTCTGTGATTTAAGCAATAAAAATATGTACTTTTCTTACAGAAAAATTATTTATTTGATTACTCAATTACTGTATTTAGCTGGAATAATTGATTATTATAATAATCAATAGCTGTAGCCCTACTTTAGACACTGAATTAGCTCAACAGATTTGATGGATGTGTGAAAAGCCCCTTTTATGTAGGTGATGTACATACAGTCCTCCATTCGCTCTGAACTGCAGAGGCTGATATAAATTGCTATACCCTGTTTAATCTACAGACCATGTAGATGTTTTCATCAGGCCTCTAAAATGTCTGCGATGTCTGCAGCACCTTGGTATTCTTTCCAGGTTGAGCCAGGTTGACAGTTTGTGCACCTGTGTGTGTGATGGGGTGAGATGCATGTACAAGCTGGTTGCTCCTTTATTAACACAGAGCTTTGCACACACACCAGACAAAAAAAATAAATAAATTCACACCAACCCAAAATAACTTTGCGGCTGACAGGTAAATGAAGCGTGAAGACACAGAAATGATATCTAAGCTCACACTAAATATGATAAATAAGTGCACTCTGATGCTGGCTCAGACCTTAAATATGATCCACAGGGCTGTGATGCTGATTTATGGCCATATCAGAGCACAAAAGCAAAGCTACGGTCTTGCAACACTAACAATAACTGGAAAGGCAATAAGTGGCAAAACGAGGTTACTCGCAGCCATAGCCCTCAACTCCACTGTAAAAGCGAAGCCGTGTGCTGCATTCTACCCTTCATTTGGCAGTGTGTGCACGTTACCTGAAAACTTAACTATTACTCCTGATAGTAGGGATATGGATGGTACAGAAGCAGATGTTGTAGGCCTGCTGTATCACTTTATGTGTTAGCAGCATGTATACACAAAACTGCAGAAGCGCATCAATGTAATGGCTCTGATATCCCTTCACAACAAACACGAACTTGATGCTTGTGCTGGCTCAGAGTTGGTTCAACTTGGGAATTGTAATTTTACAGAGCAGCATGCATTTGCCTGGTCTAAATCATACAGTATATTAAGTTCAATACATTTTCATTGTTGTTAAAACTCAATGTGTCTATAAGTCGCCCTGCGATAGACTGGCAACCTGTCCAGGGTGTACCCTGCCTCTCGCCCCATGACAGCTGGGATAGGCTCCAGCACACCCGTGACCCCTATGGGTTAGCCTCTACCTGGCTGTTTGTCATTAACTACGCTTTAGCAATCACACTGCAGTTAAATCTAATAAGACTTGGTGCCAGTCTGGAACCAGTTTTCTTAGCCAAGAGTCAGTTCTTTGGGTGTTCCTACTCCGAACCAGCCCTGGGACTGGCTTGGTGGAAAATTGGTACAAGCACGATCAACAACACTTCCACTCGTCCCTTTTGATGGTGCTGCTAACTCTCAAAAATGTTTCTTGGCAGTAATGAGAAACTTTTTTTTGGAAAAAATAAATAAATCCATTAACTTCTTTTTCTGTATCAAATGTTAACTCAAATTCAAAGCCAACTTTCTTAAACTGGTCATCTAATGGCATGAAGTCTGGGCCTGCACAAAGTCTTTCCTGCCAGCATCTATCTGTTTAGGACAACATCAGCTGCCTCCTGTGCCGTCTGCACTACATTTAAGAGGATTTCCCTGCCCTTGCCGCTACATAAGACGCGGCACGCTGGCACAGCTACAGAGTGACACTTTATACAAAGAAATTGGGTGCGGTAATGAAAGCTTCAGGGGAGAGGAACATGGGAATAGTCTTCACAGATTGCACTCACCAGAGTCTCTTTCAGTGTCTGTTTGCAGATAGCACTTTATGACAAAAGACAGGAAGGAGCAGAGATGTAACTATTGCACCTTGAATAAGCAATTCATACTCCTGCATGAGTTCACTCAGTTACTGCTAGATCTATTTGTTAGATAGATATGATATTTACTGGACCATGAGGCAAAACAAATATTCAGATATATACTGCAGTATTGACTTGAGCAACCCCTAAACTTCTAGAGGCTGTTTTTCTTGTGTCTGTTGTTAAGATGATGCAGAATCCTAACACAATACTTCAGTGCTGAATATCATCCTGCACTGTGGTGTGTGAGAGTTTGTGTGGGAAAAGTGTTGCCCTAAAAAAACAAATAATATATGCATCTTCCACAAGATTACACAACACTCACTGACGAAGTGGATAGTCCATAGAAGAACAATTATTTGTGAATTTTATTAACAGGTAACAGGACTGCTGGGCACACTGGCAAGAACTCAACATGTAATAATTATGCTTTGAGAAATATATTGAGAAATAAGAGCTGCAATTAATGATAATTAATCATTTATTAAAAAACGTTTTCAGTCAATTGCTAAGTTTATTAAAACTATTCACAGTTTCTCACAACCTAGTGTGATATGCAAATACATGTTCTGCCAGTGCAAAAACTAAAAATATTCATTTCACAGCAAGAGGTCGACCGATATGGGATTTTTAATGGCCGATTCCGATATTGAGCGATTGTGTATCTAAATTTATTATGCATAAATATTTAAACCTAAATAAAAAAGAGAAAACAGGAATCTTGAATAAAATAATCTATAATCAGGATAAAATTATTTATGTTCTGTTCTGCACGACAAATAACTAAAAATCATGCGTGGTGTCCACGTGTCTGATGAGAACACAAGAGGATTTTTTCTGCCTTCCATATTGCTACTTTGCCCACCTGGGGCTGTTCTGCTGCTGAAATGTCACCGCCTCTGTCAACACGTCTGCTTGCCCCCCTCTCAGATGAAGAGTATTGCTCCCGGCTACTCCTATATTGTTTGAGTCAGAGCAAAACAAAACCAAGGCAGAATCATTACTGACCTCACAGTATGTTGGGGTTAATACCCAAGTTATTTCCAGCACTCCAGACAGCCATCCAGAGGTGTTTCATTTCGATTCACCTTGTAAGAAGCCAACAAGACTTGGTTTTTCCATCCTTATAATCCCTATAACCAGCTTCATAAGTATCCCCGTGTATACATTTATCACACATAATTAGAGCTGCACAATTTGGCAATTGTTATGTAATATTGCGATCATTATGAACAATATCGCAATACACGTTTGATTTAATTTTAACTTCAGTCAGAAACATTAAATAAAAATACATAGACACATTTTAGCGACTCACTTCACATAATGCAGTTAATACTCTGCTGAAAAGTCGCCATGTTGGTGGTCGCTTTTTGAAAAAAAATCAGCTAAATCTAGAAACACAGGAGCTAAATTGTCAGTACTACACAGAAGATCACGTGACCACACCAGAGACTGGCTGATCGTCTCTTTATTAGCAGTGTAGGTAACGAGCAAACTACAGACAAATACAGAACGGGCTGTCACGTTCACACATGTGCATATTCATTTAATTAAGTCGCACAAGCTGACATTGCGACTGTGATTAGATTAATCCTGAGGCACTACACATAATGTAAACATGTAAAACTATTTCCTTGAATGCTGCACCAATCCAAAGGCACAAACGTGACACAAATTCCCTAGTTATGATTTCATGTACATTAAAAGAGGGACTTCTGTAGAAGATATACTATGCTGTGTATCAGTTAAAACATTTCCCATGTACATCTATCAGTGGAGATAATTTAAGCTTTGCTTAATTAATGAATTTTCAGATCCGATGCCAAGACGTTCCCAAATGGAGCAGAATGAGATGATACAGGATTAGTTTGTAGCAATAACCTCTGAAAGGAGTATCACCTTCCAGTACTAATTTCAGCAGTAATCCTCCTACAACTCCTGCACAGTTGGCAGTAATACTTACTGTAATTAGCAATGTGCTCTCAGTAAAGGTGACGTGCATTAAGTTGCAACGGTTGAATTTTTTTCCAAATGCACAAAGCAAATAAACCTAGCAAGTAAGCAAGTAAACCTTTGCTGTATTGGATTTCTTAACCACCACCACAAGACACTGAAACTACAAAGTGTAACCGACACTACAAGTCAGTGGGTATGTACAACCTATTTGTTTTTAGTTGAGTGACCTGATCTTATGTTTATATGTTTTACCATATATCAAGGACAAAAGAGTTTCATATGACCAGCTGTTTGCATAATAGTTAGTGAGTTACTCACTGACCATATAAGGCTTTCCTGTCAGTTTTCTCACAAGTAGAACATGTTGTGTAACAGAAAGGAGGAAAAAAAAGTCTAGTGACCTTTATAAAATATTTCCACAGTAGCACAGGCGAGACCTTCATCACAGAAATGAACCAAAGTAACATTGTATGTCAAAAAGACAAGAAAATCTGACTCTGGGATAAAACCTTGACAAGCAAGAGTTGTGAGACTGTATAACAGAATTAACTGTTATAAGAAACTGATGTACAATATTTACTGTAAATATAATAACATAAATAAAACATTCTACTAGTAAAACTACAACATAAATAAATAAATAGTTTTATGTTCTACTGGAGATGTATCCTTGTGACTTACAATTCAAAACATAAACATCCACAAAACAATCAAAGGCTCAGCTCAAAAGGGAGAAATTATCATGATCAAGGCTTTACCCATATTTTCAGGCTTTTTGCACATATGCCAAATATCACTAGTTTGCCAGAACAGATGGATTAACCCAAGGCAAATAAAAATATAGCCTTTGCTCACTCAACTGTTTTTTTGAAGACTATAAGTAGGGTGAAGTTGTGAAAGTACAACAGTTTTTTCTGTGGCCAAATACAGTAAATGTGAAATTAATACAAGCCTGTCTAGGTTCCTGACAGTTCTTAATAAAGTTAGCACACTTCCTTTTCCAGGGAAGGGGATGTTTGAACTCTGTTCCTCTGGAGCACACAATAATGATCTTAAGAACAGCTATGGCAGCTGTACCAAAAAGAAAATTTGACACCTTTCCATAATACAGACTTAAAGGCAAAGGAAGCATATGTGAATCTTTAAATCTGCATAAATTGATCTCAGGACAGCTAAAAAGGCACATTACCCATCCTCAAAAGCTCAAGTTATCATCTTAAGGGCATCTTCTTTTACTGTGTTTCTCCAAAAACACTTGGCCAATATCTCTCATTCATGAAAACTCTGTGAACATGATTATTAATGTATGTAGCTGTATTATTTTAATGCATCCATATTATATTTTCATTTTAAAAGCTGACTTTCATGACAGCCATATAGTTACTTTCACAGAGCTGAGATTTGATTGCAATCTGCAATTAAAAATAGATGAAGTGGGTCACTGAGCTGAAAAGTGGCTATAAAATCAGTCAGATTCAGCCTATTTAACGTGATTCAGTTTATCACAGAGCAAAATACCAACTGCTAAACCCTGAGAAGCATCTGTGCCAAAAACCTGAATCTATTAAACAAATAAAAATGCAACAGCGATGAACAATGACAATGAAAATGTGATTTGACATTTCTGATTTACTGAAAGTTAATCAAGGGAAAAAACTGCAGTGTCACAAACACCAAAGGGCCAAAAAATGCAACCTGGTTGAATTCTGCTCCAAATGCTTTAGAATGTGATCACAAAATCCCCTTTTCATACCTGGTACAAACAAACCTTATAACTTTATTTAAAGAAAACCTTCACAAAAAAGTACTACACAGATTTCCACTTGATCTCATTGCCGTCTTTGTTTTCTGAATTACTGGAGGACAATAATTATGATATTTCAAGCAGGCAGCACCTCAAGCTCTAGAAGACTTTCAGGATGGAAAAATGAAAAGTCCTACCGGGGACGAGGAGGCAACACTTAACGCTACCCACTGTGAAACCATTGCAGAAACTGCTTTTACCATCTTGCCCGGCACTCAGTAAAACTAATGACCTCCTTCACCAGCATGGAGAAAATCTTTCCTAGACAATTATCCTTTCCACCTACTGGCTGGCATTTTGTGCATCATACTTCAACCAAAGGACTTTTGTGCACAATAAAATAATACACAACTCATTCATGCACACAGCAGTGAAATGCCACTTATGTTAGCATCACAAAAAGGTGATTTTTACATGCACATGTAATTCAAAATGTGCTGACATGTCACTGTGGAAAAACTTCCTTTAAAAGGAAATTGGATCACTTAAGAATAATATTTGTATTCAGGTTAAGGAGACCATGAAACTTCCATCACAGCGGAATCAAACTAACACAAAACACTTCAGGGTAGCCAAATATGACTTGGATTAGGAAAGAACAAAAAGAGCCTCAGAACGTTGGCTGGCTATCAGTCAAAGAGGTTGGACTAAACAGACGTCGAATGTAAAAGCTGCAGCCAAAATTTACCAGTATTTGGCTCATGGCAGGCAGTAATTTCCAAGCCTGTTTAAGCTGCCACTAAAGCTTCTCAAACAGCCTGTGTGTTCTAGCTCATCAAGTTCAACCGCATCTTCCCAGAAGACAGTAACACAACACTAAAGCCAAAGTGATAAAAAAGTTCTGCTGTACGAAAGCTCAAGCACCCAACGCAGACATAAAGTGTGAGACTTTTCAAGACAACCCCAGCTGCACAAAAGGATAACGAAAAAAGGGGTGGGGAGTGGAGAGAGTGTCTCACTGCACAAACTCTGACACACCCCACTGTGCCTGCCCTGTGACTGCTGAAGAATTGATAAGAGTCACGACACCCAAGCTTGTGGATTGGAGGAAATACCCGTGATGTAATGTGCATAAAGAACAAAAAATAAACCCAGTTACTGCCATTTCAGAAATCAATCAGTCATTTTTTCAGCCCTTACCTGTGTCTGTGCTCATCATGTCCTCCCTGTCCGTGTATGATCACCTGTCCAGAAGCATGCTTCCCCTCTTTGGGTGAGTCAATGTGAGGAATGAGCACATCCTCTAAGCCCAGGTCGAAACGCTTGTGCTTGGAATTGTCCGGGAGGAAGAAAAAGGCCCCGAAGCATAAAGTGATGAAGGCACTGAGAATGAGGAGGAGGATGAACTTCTCAGAGAGCCTCAAAGTGGCCCTGTGGTGAGGAAAAGAGGAGGCGCCGGGCGACAGAGTGGGTATCCTGCGGCCAGACAGCGGCAGGAGAGCCGGTGTCATCATGTTTTCACTGTTGATTTGGGCTTAACGTGAGGGGCAGGGTTGGGTAGGTTTACAAGTGCCACAGGTGTTGTTGCAGCAGCATGCACCGGCTGGTTGACTTTATTATCTCATCCCTGCACTGGTAAGTCCAGAAACCAAACAGAGCCGAGGTCCCTCAGTGAAGGAGTGAGTGATCAGCAGGAAAATGGTCATGACGATTCTGAAATAGGGGAAAATGAGGTTAGTGCTGGAGATCAAGTTATGTCATAAAATGTTTGAGTGTCGTCACCACAGACTGATCTTTGCCTCTGTTCGTTTTAACCAGCCTACCTCCACACCACAATATTCTCTATACTGCCACGACAGATGGGATGAGACCTTTTGGAGACTTTACTTTGGGTGAAATCTCTCCACCTTGGCAGCATGTCCTCTGTAACCACTAGTATCATCCCGCCAAGCACTCCCTGATAGGCTTTTATTGAGCTAACAGTACTGAGTTATGACCAGACACATGGCGACAATTCAAGAAACTGGTATGTCATATATCAAGTGACAACTGAAATATCAGGGTAATAAATATTTCTCTCACATGCTGTGTTGTGAATTCAACAACATATCTTTAAAAAATTACCTCAGAATCTGTCACAGTCTCTCACACACAAGATTAAATCCCTTGAACCTGAGAAAAACTAAAAACATATTTCCCAGAGGCTCAGAGTATTAGGAGGCTGTGCATTATCTGTAAGACCATCACCAAACGACTGCGTATAATGGCATCTCTGCCAGGACTAACTTTGCAAAATGAAGCCAGCTCTCTGTTCTGTTGGTTTGCTGCACCGCAGAACCGTATAGCTTTAGGAAACGCCAGCCTACATCCTCCTACCATCCGTACCCATCCAAGTCCATCGGAATGACAATTGACAGTTGTGTTGCGTCTCTTTGCAAGAGGTGCAGGGCATGAAGGCTAAATACATGCATGCATGTATTACATCCGAACCTAAAGCCGCCTAGCAAAAGCCCACACGACCGCATGTTAAAACGAACATGTGAAAAGAAGACATGGTACAAATGTTTTACTCCTCTAAGCAACTGCTAGTGCGAGGGATGAATGTAAACCAAGCGAGCAGCCTGTTTAAAGAGTAACATGACACTACGGTATAGTATTGAGTATCATCGGCTGATATTAAATTTTTACCTATTTGTATTTATCCATGAGTTTTCTGTCTCTGTGTCTGAACACACAGCACTCAAGGTAATACTGTGCCCGTGCCAGCCCGTGTGAGGTGATTAGCCGATGCAAAAATGCTAAGCTAGCTAACGAGCGGCTAACTTGTCAAGCACACGTTAGCTAGCAGAAAAAAAGCAAAACAACGGTAAATAAAATAAACTGGCAGCGCTTAAAAAGACACATGAGTGGGGTCGTTCTTACATACGCTTGGGTCTTGCTGAAAATTTAACTCTGTTTAAAGAAAACTGAGCTTAAGTCTGCTGAAGCGCTAGCTAGCTAGCTAGCTGAGTCGGATGCTAACGCTGGCTAGCTGGTCATCAACTGACAGAGGCAGTCTGTTGTGTAGACGCCGCCGTGCTGCATCACCACCTTTCTCATTTGCTCGGTGAAAATCTTCGCCAGTCAGGATTCCCGGTCCGCCTTTTGGAAGTAGTCGCCGTGTCAAGCGTCCTCATGTCCACTAATGTTAACTACGCCGTCGCGAACCGCTCCGGGCGAACCGTTCGCCGTTGTAGTTTTCACAGCGACATAGCGGTACAGCGGTACAGCTCCGCGGAGAGGATGCTGATGAGCGGCCGCTCTGTCGGACTGCAGCGACTGAGTGAGCTGCCGCTGCTGCTCGGTGATCCAGCATCAACTACCCAGCCTGCATGGTTTAGGGACCGTCTAACAATTACAACTGGCGGAATAACTGTATAATGCAATTTATGTAACATAATATGATGATGAAGGAGGAAGTGCACTGACTGGACTGTGTGATGGTGTATGAAGAAACTGTTTGGTGGTTGGGAGACTGCTAAAACAGTAAATATGCTGATTACAAGCAAGATGCACGTTGGTTTTCCCTGAAACCTTCTGCAAATACAAAATACAATAAGATTTTTAGAGGTGTATCATTTGATACTTTTGACTGAAAGATGCCAACAGGAGGTTTGAGCTAAATTTTGGTTGAATCTATTTATGAAAAGGCATCAGAGAAAGTTGCAGGAGGCAAATATGAGTCCGGAGCCCTATTCCAACTGGACCCAGTCTACATTCCTAGAGGTTTAAACTTTTTATGAAAATGTATGACCACGTCAGAGGAAGCACACGGCATCATACTGGAGCTGGCGGAAGTTCATAGGAAGTTACAGCCCAACTCTGATATGACCATTCCCCCCGTTTTTATGACTTTTGTTTTGGGAAGTTGTCTTTAAAATGAAAGGTCAGACCTGCAGAGGCACATGTGGTTCTATTTTTTTGGCTGTTTGAGCCCAGTAGGAGCTCGGCAGTAATAAGACCCTCACGCACCATCACTGTTAAACATTATACAGGATTTTTATTGTTTATATAATGTGAATATGTTTTACCATGTCCAGGTTTATTCAACTAAATTTTCATTTTCAGACTCATTTATGTCTAAACACAAGTTGACATTTGAAATTGAGTCCAATTAATGAACTGCAGCTATTTAAATTTTTAAAAAACAAAACCAGCTGACCTGCCAGCATCGCTTCATAGGTAAACTCTTCTCACTTTTTTTTGCATATTTTAAGATAAAATTACTGATGGAAACTTTCTATATGATTTAATAATTGTGAAATTCATGAAATATTTAAAAATAATAAATGATAAAGATTAGAGATGGACTAAATATCTCAGAGAGCAGTAACAGAAAGGTACAAGATGACAGGTGTATCTCCATGTTCTGAAATTCTTTTGCTTTGACATCTTAAAAAAAAAAAGTTGAGAAAAAGAATTCATGAGTTGAAAAAAAGGTAATTTCCTACTTCAGTGGTTCTTAAATCCTCAAGTACCAGTGTCCTGCTTGTTTTCCACCTATCCCTGATCTACCTTTAGCTGATAACCTGGCACAGGTGTGTTCTGTCAATCAGAAGCTGGAAGATACCATCTTGAGGGGAAGTGGGGGAAAAAATATAGTGGTATCTACCAGGTTTTGATCGACTGAACACACCTGCTCCGTCTAGTCCAGTTAATTTTACTTAAGTATTTTGCAATGATGCAGTGGCAGTGTATCTTATATTAACTCACAGATAATAATTGGCCAAATGTAATTTATATTTTATTCCTAACAAATGTCAAAGTCATACATATCCGTAAATGCAAACATGGAAAACTTTACCTCAAAATCTTATTTTGTGCAGAATAAAAAATGAACCTTACAACATGACTTGTTAAAAATGTCGTCCCATGTCCCAGCCCTGCTGTGGTGGAGGACCCAAGTTGTCGTTTGTGGTCATTTTGCATATGTTTGTGTCTTTTTACATGTCTTTGTGATCGTTCTGTGTCTCCATGTAGTTATTTTGAGTGTATTCGTGATCGTTTGGTGTCTCTTGTATGTTTCATTGTGGTCCTTTTGAGCTCAGTAATTTCGGTGATAATTTTTGTGGTCATTTTATATCTCACAATAGCCATTTTGAGTATCTTTATTGTCATTTGGTGTCTCTTTGTGGTCATTTTGTTGTAATTTCATGCATATTTGTAATACTTTTGATCATACGTGTGGTCATTTTGCATGTCTTTGTGGTCTGTCTAAATGTCTCATAGTTGTTTTTAATCTCTTTGACGTTGCTTTATTTCTGGCTGTGGCCCAGAGGCACCAGGGATTTAGGGGCCTACAACCAGTTCCTGAGAACTGGACAAATCATTCTGCCAACACTGATCAAAATTCAGTCTGATGTTTTAAATACTGTGTGTGATACAGCGGAAGGATTCCTACATTTACTTCAACCTTGTTGAACACATGCTGAGGTCTTCTATTCACTCAGCCGTAAATAGCTAAACAGGACGGCATAAAATTGAAAGGTCTTTGACGCTGTCATTAGGCTAATAAGCATCTCTGCACCAGCCTTTTACACACTTAAACAGATTTTATGGAACAACAGAGAACAAAGTGTCTTCTGGTTATTTCCTCTCTCCCCTAAGCTCCTATTTGACTAAGCTCTGTGGATGAACAACTTCATTATGGAGGCGGTAATGAACAGTTTAATGCGAACTTTCGTTTGACTCAAATCCAGGCTGTATTAAAACAAATAAGCACTGGAATGTAGCAAAGGAAAGTGCGTCACGTAATAACATTATGAGTTAATACACACAGTTAGAAACAGAATCCGATATTAAGTAGAATAACACAGGTCAATTTATCTGCCATCTTGTGTGCTCAGCCAGTAAAAAAGTTGTGAAGGTGCTTGTTAGGGTTATCGAAAAAGGTTGCTACTGAACAGAACCGTTGGGATAACCATGAGCGGGATGATTGAGAATCTTCACACAGCTTATTAGGGTGACAGAAATGACCCTGGTGCTGTCTGTATGATGGGATGTCAGCTTAAATTTGGAGACTTCATATTAAGGGATAGAAATTTTCTTAGCATCTTTGGTTCTACAGCGAGCCCTCTGTCTTCTTTTTCAGCGACACTGCAAAATATGAGACAGATGTGATTCCAGGAGACTTACTTCCACTCTCTGAACAGTGTTCCCCCTCACCTGACCAAGAATACACTCCAGCAGCAGCTCGTTTGACTTTCTCCACTGGTGAAGGGTATAATTTGTTAGAAACCTCAGGGTGACACTTCTCCTGCTGCTGAATAGCTCCTGTGGTGCAACTTGGGTGAAGGCCACAAAGATGGCTGAACACAAACTCTCAAAGACATGCCACAAAGACAAAAGTGACCGTGACTGTTGACACCCACTGTGTCAAGTCTTAAAGCACTAAACTTCAGTATTTTACTGCGGTAGAACAAGAGTACAAACCACAACTATAAAAACATACATACCATTATACCATTTAAACATAAATATTATACAGAGATGAGGGTTTAAAAGCACATGGACTGCAGCTAGGCCCAAAAGAAAAAATACTGTTGTAGCTCCTTATGTTTTCAAAGGGATGATTTGTTTGGTTGATTCTGCTCAAAACAATTCATAGTTCTGACCAGAAGTTGCTTCTGAAAAGGAGCTGTTGATTTTTGGTAACCATACTGGCAGTGTGGTTCTGGTGATGGCCTGACCACTTTATATAGCACAATTCTATTTTTCATTATTACTATACATTGGTTTATGAACATATAACAGAAATACTGAGTAAGTTTTACTTTGTGGGTCATGCTAATTGTAAAAGTTAGCTGGCACACGCTAACATGATAAACCAGTGAACACAATGAACATTTTTCATGCAGAGCATCATCTTGTTAGCATGCTAAATTTAGCATTTAGGTCAAAGTACTACCATGCTCTAGTCCAAGGTCTGCTAGCATGGACTCAATGCTTTGAGGACCATTGTTAGTTATCATCTGCTCTTCTATTCTCTCTACACTTTCCACTCCCCTCTACCAGTCGAGGCAGTTGGCCGCCCTCCTGAGCCTGGTTCTGCTGGAGGTTTCTTCCTCTCCACTGTTGCCCGGTGCTTGCTCAAAAGGGATTTGCTGGGTTTCTCTATATGTAATTATGAAAGGTCTTGACCTTAATATGTGAAGTGCCTTGAGATGACTTGTGAATTGACCACAAGCATTCACTTACATTTCATATTGTTGTAATGTTTTTTGGCTTTAAATAAATCAATAACAATTTTGGTTGAAAGGGCAGAGCTATATTTAGTCACAGATAGCTGGATAGAAGGATCTCCTTGCTTGTTTCTCCCATGACTCATGATAACCCTCTACAGTCGCTCTCAAGATGTCTGTGTGTTGGAAAAGGAGGACTGTATTTCTTATCCTTTTGTCTTTCGCTGTGACATTTCCATATTGAAGTAGAGCTTAGTAGGCAGTTAGTCTGCAAGTTGACACTGTCAGCCCACACACGGAAGTGAGCTTTCCGCTGACAGGTAATCTATCCATGTATAAAGTCCAGCCACAAAGATAGTACCAACATTTTGCTGAGTGTAGACACAGCCAGCAGCTGAGTACATCAGCTGGTCCTTGAGCTGCTGCAGCTACAACATGGCCACTGGGGTGTCTGATTTACAGGACACCCCTCAGTGAGTGAATTAGTGGCAGCGTTGTGGCGTGTAGTGTCGTAATCATTGTGAAGTCCTCCCTTCTGTGAAGCATCACTATGAGTCATCCTCTCCACTCAGGGGTGGCTGTATTTGACACCAGGGTTGGTGTGGCTGCAAGGATACACACAAAAAAAACCCAAAGAGCTGAGCAGACAGAAAAAGGCTGACAGTTTCCAAATCACAGCCAAGTTGCAAAGGAGGAGGGTGTGTGGTTGTGAGAGAAGGGAGGGTGTCCTTTGCTTCAGTGCATCTTTGATTATCATTGTCAGAGGAATGGGTTGCTGGACTGGGATGGATTTATCACTTATTTGACACCCACAAAGAACAATGCTGAAAAGACAGAACATGTATTCCATATATTTTTGTGGAACAGATGAGGAATAAGCAGAAAACATAAACAAAGGAAACACAAAATCTTTATGGGCCTGGCATGACATTAGAGGCTGTTCTGCAGCTGGAAAACACAAGCTCCCTGTCCTTCAGCTCTTTGCTTGACAGAATGAAATGGTGAACTGTGACAGTTTTAACCCTGTGAATCATCAGAGCACCTGAGGGAACCGGCCTGTCAGTGCACAGTCAAGGTCAACCACAGCCTGGTGGACAACAGCATGCATGTGTGTGTGTGTGTGTGTGTGTGTGTGTATGTGTCTGAAGTGTCAGTCCTACACTCTATAACTGCATTTAGTGCAGAGAAGAGGCTCTACAACACAACCTTGATTTTTGATTCTAATTAATGGTGCGATGCAGCACCTTCCTATACTGCCAAGAAGCCTAGAAGACGACTGTGGCATCGTGTGTAGAACTGTGTCCAACACACATGTTTTTAAGCAGCTTTTCTATCGAACAAATGATCCTGAAGAGTGTGGAACTGATGGTGCCAAACCTCAGAGCAGAGTTATTCAAATTTTACATTTGGGTTTGATTGAAATTGGGACTACTGCATCACATGTAAATTTGAGATGTCATGTCTCATTTTAGACACATGCATGTAATTCTTCACAAAACATTCGGAAAACTTCACTAGAAATTACAATGAAATTTTACCCTCTATATATGACAACTCTGACATAAAAAACATAAAAGAAAACATTTACATTTACTATATTGCTGCAGTTTTGTAAGCTCAGACCTCCAGCTAGTCAATAACTATTTCTGAGTAGCGCTGTCTGCTTCATTTTAGAATAAAACTCTTCCCAAATGAAATGTGGTAAAAGTAGTTCTGCAGTTCTATAAGCTATGACTCATGTTCTGTGATTCAGCAACACAATCATCATCTTTTTCCAGTATATGTTTAATGTGTGTGAATATATAATGTTGGTATTTATGTCACAATAATGTTATGTATTTATGTCATCTCCATCTAACGTGATTTTAGTCCTATTAAACTGTTTCTGTTGTTGACTGCTGACTGCATCCTGTTGTGCTGCAGATGTGATTAATCTTTTGAAAACCACTTGAAACCACATCCTGCTTCCTAGTATAATAATTCAATATTTTTAAAAAGGAAAGGAGTAAGGAGTGTTAGATAAGAATATCATGTCTCATGGCTTTATGAAATTTCTGAATACACATTATTTTGTAGACTGTAAATAATTGTTCCTACATACAAACCAGCAGTAAATTAATATACGGATCACAAAAATCATATTCATCTTGGCAAAACATTGACTTTATTTGTTTACTGAAGACTGAATTAGTTTACTTTCTGAAGGGACTTAATGAGCTGGTACCAAACTTAACTCACTTGGTTCAGGTTCTGTTTCTTTTAACTGCCTTTTCAGCACCTCTAGAGAGGTAGAGGTTGAAGGTACTTGTGGGGGTGTCACTTGTGAGTCGTTAAAGGTAAATTGTCTCATTTCGAGAATTAGCATAACAAACAGAGTAAAAACAGATTTAGTGGTGTGAAGAGAAAAAGAAAAGAAAACCAGAAGTTCTCATTGTGCAAATCTCCAGATTACGGTTCAGTTAAGTTCCTGCTGTGAAAATCCACCTTATGTGTTTTGAAATCCAACTTTAAGATTAGTTTGGCAGGTTTTAATTGAGTTTTCTTTCAGCTCCATATTTTGCACCCAGACTACTCAGACAAATAACAGTTTCCATTTATACCTGCAGCATATTCATTGTGCATATGTTGATTTTAAATGTCACAACATTTACACCACCTGGAGGTTTGAATGTTGTCGTGACCAGTCTGCAGTTATGCAGCCCCATACACAGCAAGCTGCGATGCACTGTGTGTTCTGACACCTGCCGGTGATGATCAGTATTACATTAGTTGACCCACCAACACATTAAATTCACCAGGTGGATTTAATATTGTGGCTGATGTGGCTTATGTAATGTTGTTTCAAAAGGAAGTTTGAAATGTGTCATGTTTTCTCGGGTAGCTCGATCCACTTATGTCATCCATCCTTTAGAAAGCACCCTTACTGATTTAAAGTAGCTGTAATCGTTTTAAAAAGTCAGATTTAAAATCTGAGGTCCACATATTGCTCCTTCAGCAGAGTGCCCGTGAACTTCTACAGCAGCAGCAAACAAATAAGCTTTGTCTGCTTATACCAACTCCACTATTTTCCTCTGGGAGCTGGTTAGGATCCATTTAGAGCCTAGTAAGTATATTACTGTCATGACTGTGGCCTAACCTCCTTGTCTATAATCAGGTTACACTGTATTCAACCTGAGTGTCTGTTCTTAGTCTGTTGATCAAACAGCAATGCATGCACACACACACACATGGGCATGATAGGGGATAGGGATTCTCAGACATAAAGACTGTTTCTACACCTTTAAACATGTATGTCACCCTGTGCATTACAATGGGAATTAAATGCCCTGTGTTAACTGTAGGATTACTTTTCTTGTGTGGAACTAGATTCTGTGACGCCTATGAATTATTGACAACACACAACATTTTAAAAAATGAACATAAATTATTCACAACTCGACACACAGGGACTCTCCAGCAGGAAATTCTGCAACAGTTTGTTCTCATCCTCAGAGTTTCAGGTGACCTTCACCGTGCAGTGTGTGTGTGAGTGTGTGTCCTGTCTTGACAATGATGGAAGCCAGCGCTCCTCTCTTGCTGCCCAGAGATAAAGTGTCTTTCAGAGAAAGATGTCAGGTGCTGTCACAACACTGTATGTGATGAGACATAATGCTGTGGTAGGTTGCCTTCATCTCCATCATCATCTTCTTCTTCGTGTTATGTGTCTGTGTTCTGGTTTGAAAGTTATTTTGAATGATCCGTGCAATCTTAATGATGACAATAATATTTTACTACAATTTTGGCTGCTATCTGTCAAGAATAGTTTTGCTTTAGTATCGGTTACAGTGTTAAATTAACATACAGTACACCATGTGGAGGCAATGTTCAATAAGTGTCGTGCACATTGTTAAGCTTAAGGCAAATTTGTGATTTGTCAAACTTTGCAACATCAAAAAGTAAAAAAAGCTTGACCTCAGGTCTTCAGAGTTACATTAAATACACACACTGGCTCATTCGCACATTTACTGTTAAAGCCCAGTATAAAATCTCTTGGGATTACAGGGATCTCAGCCTACAGTGAGTAAAGGTAATCTTGTCTAATCCCGGTTCAGTTGTGCTTTGTTCAATCAAAGAAACATTTTTCTGTGTGGAGTTTGCATGTTCTCCCTGTGTTTGCGTGGGTTCTCTCCCACAGTCCAAAGACATGCAGTCAGGTTAACTGGGGACTCTAAATTACCCAAAGGTGTGAGTGTGAATGGTTGTTTGTCTATATGTGGCCCTGCGATAGACTGGCAACCTGTCCAGGTTGTACCCCGCCTCTCGCCCCATGACAGCTGGGATAGTCTCCAGCACACCCATGACCCCTGGGGTATAGAAGATGAATGGATGGATTAAACATCTTCCTCCTATCTCAACTTCGTGTCCTGAACTCTTCAGTAAAAAACAGGAAATCTGACATTACAAATGCTGTGGCTTCCCTCTTTTGGCTCCTTGTCTTATTTAGGATTGATTTTGAAATTAAACTTTTAATCTATTATGTATAATATTCTATAAGCCCCTTGTACTTAATTTTGTGCATCTTTTTTTTGTTGCAGCTGCACCTCAACTCTGGAGCAGCCTCTGCAAATCCCATGCAAATTTTCTTTGTAACTTCATATTTGGTTGTTTGTACACATCATCTCCTTGTTTTATACAGTACACATAGTGAATATACAGTATAGCCATGTGCTGTACTTTTTCCCTTTTTTGTGTGTTCTGTAAATGTAAATGTATGCTGTTGTAATTGCTATATCTTCAAAATAATACATAAATTAAGCACAAAATAATATTGCACAATGAGATACTGAATTTCTAAAATCTCCCAAAAACATACTTCACTCAAATTGTACTCACATTTAAAATGTGAAGCAACTCATAGGAATTCATTATGGAAATTTCTGTCTGAACATAATAAACACACACATATATTTGCAGTTTCTATTATTCGATATCCTGTTGTAACATTCTTATTTTATGTGAATGTATCATAAAAAAATATGGTTACATGTGA
>OMLM01003786.1:3119-30156 GCA_900302695.1 Helostoma temminkii | reverse complement strand
TAAACATTGTTGAGTTACCGTAGAGTTTAACACATATAATTATGGGGCTTTACAAAATAACTTTGTCATGACATTGATATAATGAAGAGGCATTCTGTCTTTTGTTCTGTTTATTTTTTTCTCTTTACGATTCAAACATGTTTGTGACTCTAGTAGCACAAAGGTTTGCCCAGGAGTAGGGTTGGACTATGGCTGTCAATAGATTTTACCATTTTGGATATACAGTTAGTTTATGAGCACACACAGCCCCTCCACCCAACCCTGCAATAGGGAATATTACTCTGGAAGAGATAAAAGTATTTCAATACAATTCATAATGAGGTCATGGAAGAGGGGGATCAGCAGGATACGAGAGCCTCCAGATGTTCCCATTGAAAACAATTCCACAGTGAATTCCACAGAAGAGATTTTGTACCACAGGAAAATGGTGTAGATGTGTTCTGTTATGAATTTAATAAATTCAAGTATATTTCATAAAGCACTGCAACAGATGCCAAGTCAACCAGATCCATCAGAAAACAGTCTATAGGTGAAGCACAGACTCTCTGTTTAACTCTGCACAGCATTGGGAAGGTAACTGTTTCTGCTTTTCCACTAATCCTCAACATTACAATAATTCCTTCCATGCAATTAAGCAGGATAAGGGAGAGGCCTGGAGTGAGCATTTTTCAGCTGCACATGGATAATACAGAAGGAGGGTTCTGAGCCCTTTGATGACATCAGCCCACTCTAATTATGGTGCACACGTGCTCCTTGAGCAGGGGAGTGGCCAAGCTCATTTGCGCCTTATCCTGACAGTATTATGTCAGTGACTGACAGCACAGAGACAGCCTTCAGAGTAGTGCTAAAATGGGCAGAAACCTCTATTTCACTTCTGACTATGGTTACCATACTTATTATTCTGTGATTGCTAGACGCTGCTAAAGTGACATATGTGTGAGCAAGGTCAAAGCTGTCAAAAGGAGTGGACAAAAAGAAAAAGGTGACATAAAATGTCAAATCAAATCCCTGATTAGATGCTTTCCACATTTTACATTTATGTAGTTGCATGGTAAAGAAACACAATTATTTGTCTTGGGTAGTGTCAAATTATTAGTATGCATATTAAAACTTAACATTTAAAACTTAAAACTTCACATGTAATTTCACAAACCAAATATGTGTCTGTGTTAAGCTTAGTATCACAGACAATAAACTCCACTCCTGCCACAGAGATGGCTGGGACCGGATTCAGAGCCTTAATCCTACAACATCACAGAACCCTCCATCTGTTGCCTATGAGCTGAGTCCTGCAAGGATGAGTGTGCCAAGGACACTGTAGGCGAGGGATCTCAGTGAACTGCTGCCAGAAGCACAGTGCAAAGCTGGCTAGCATAACAGTGGGCTTGCTACCTGGGTCACAAAAGATCTCAAACACCTCTAGAAAATCACATGAGCATTTAAAAACTGAAATAAATGTTTTGTTTAGATCCAGCAATGGCAGCTACTCCTACTGTCAAAAAATTTTGTTATTTGAATAATTTTTAGACACAGAATGTAGGGCTATTTGAAAATCATGCTCAATCAATTAAGCTAAAAAACTGACTTCTCCAAAGGACAGATAGCAAGCCTCAACAGTCATAGGCCTGCAGTCTTGTGACGGCTAGGACACTTCAGTTTGAATGGTGATGAGTCTTGTCATCGACCAATCCAGTATATGCAGAACACACACAGCCTTCACCCATGTTATGCAATCAGGCAGTGCTTTAAGACAGCCGCGGAATAAGAGGCAGGGCATGTTCAGTATGCACCATAGGCACGCCACAGCAAATTGGCTTAAGCACTACACACAGGCAAGCTTCTCTTGAACAGGGTTTCACTTGCCCTATATCAGAGAGGATCCCTTATTCAAGTTGAAGGCTTCACTGTCAGCTTGAATGAAACCAACACAGTATTTTTTTAGTTAGCTTTTCTAGCTTTACTTAGACTGTAGTCAAATTCCTCTAGTTTAATTGTCACTTGCCTATGAGATCCAAATAATATCATCACTAACAAACATTAAACCCTCTGTGTAATTTATTGTTTAAGAATATGACTGATCTTATGGATGTCTCCTAGTAGGGCTTGTGTCTTGGTGAGCATGTGCAATGTCTGTCCGTTTTCTAGACTGTTGTCTCAGTGAAAGCCAAGAATGACAACAGCCTCAGGAGTGCTCCCTGTCATCTACACTACCCTGGATGAATTCAAATATCTTTATCAACAAGTATTCTATTCACACAGCTATAGGTGGTTAGCGTTTGTAGGGCATCTTTATCTCTCCATCTGTCGGCAGTAAACCAAAAATGACATATCATGCTGTCATGTGGTGAGCTAAAACTAACTCCAGGGCATAGCTTGAATCTATCACAGACAGAATAATGTTTTTTAACACAAATTATCTGTGTCATTCATACAACAAAAGTGTAGTTGACGCTGTGCCACAGAGCAATCTTACCTTTTACTTCTATTGTAGCATTTGCATTTGGTGCCATGTCAAATGTGTAAACACACATATATTCTCCAGAATCATCTGCCCGTGGTTTAGTTATTCTGGAACAAAATACAAAACACCATCTTATTAATTTACCGATAAGCTATGTAGTCAAGTATCTAAATTCAATTAATTCTAGTTTAACTCTAGTAATTAGTTTGCACTACAGAAATGAAAGCTTGGGGGGTCTACAAGGCCAAGGGAGACAAAATGCTGGCATTATCATGTTATATTACGGAACAACAGTTCTGGAGTCTGCAGGGAAGGGCACCACAGGCATATTAGCTGTAATCTTCAGAGTATCACTGATGTAATGTGACAAGGAAGTGACCAATTGGTCTTATCTTGTGGCTAGGAAGAGTCTGTGGTATGTCTATGGGGGTGACAGTAGCTTTGTGCTTCAATGGTTATACTGTGTGACAGCAAGATCCAACAACTAGTTGGTACTTTAGGCTACGATAGAGTTTTTCTACCTAGATGTAAAGGTATAGTTTAATATTTCGTATATTTGGCAATGACACGCTACAGAATTGTAGTAAATAAAAACTGTAGTATTGAACTCAATCAGTATACAGTATTGCAGGTTACTTAAAGCACAGATAGCTATAAACCATATACTTATACTTTCTGAATAACAATGTGCTCATATTTATAGTACTTCATAGTAAACCTAGCAGCATAATGTAATAGAATGGACCATATAAATATAGTTGTTTGATTTAGCAATATGACATCTTTTTATTCATTAATAGCACACTGACGGCAACAAGGTGCTTTAAATATTGTATGTTGCTTGAAATCAAGAAATGTATTTTCATGATAAATAAAGTAAGCCTCTAGCACAGCATTTTAATTGAAAATATAGCCTGTAGTCAGTCTCAGTAGCTTTGATTATTGTTTTATGTCCCATGTTTTTTGGAAAAATGTACAAATTGTAGCCACTGACTACTTATTACAGAACAGACTATGTCTATAGCTGTGGTCTGTGGTCTGAAGTACCGACAGTTAGTTAGCCAAGCAGAAAAACAAACCTGAGTTATCAGTTCTGAAATTATAAGCAACACGCACATTTCTAACAAGTCAATTATTATACTGATCTTATCACTGCAAGGTTCAATTCTCCCACATTTTCTATAGAGAATTTATCCAGACATCCATATTTTAAGTGAGATTACCTCGCTGTTATTTTTGCTTCATAGCTGTTTTCATTTTACATAAAAGACAGTAATTTACAAGTTTGTAGATGAGTTATTACACACTTTCCATTGCTGGGAGCATTTAATTATCTGCAATGTCCTCTTTCCCAAAATATGTCCTACTTACTACAGATAGGCAAAGCCGTTGTCACCTGTATGCTGTGCTCCTCTGCTCTGTCCGTGTATTGGGAATCTCCTGTCCATTCTTCACCCAAAAGCTTTCTTTGTGGGGAGTGTGGGCACTGGTGAGGTTACACAGCAGGGTAACTGGTTTGCTAGAGGTGTCCGCTGACAGGATGGTCTGGTCAGAGGCATTGATCTTTGGTTCTGGAAGACAGAGACAGTCAAACCTTATCACAGAACTAGGGGAAAATGTTTTCTCTGCTGTAGTACAGTAGCTGTAGGCTGTGTTCTGTTTTTATACAGTCTGTGTAGGTGGATGTCTATGAAGTAAGGACAAAAGTACACAAACACAACAGATAAACAAAGGACATAATAAGTATATGAAACAATGCCTTGCATCAACCTTTAATCTTTACCGTGGACATAAAGTGAATAAAGTAGTAATTAAGTATTATTTTTGGTTGGAGTTTAGCATGTAGATGCTTAACTTGTCTGATGAACTACAATAATACATGTTAATGATACATCAGTATTAAGAGAATAAGAGAAACTACTGCAACATGACTGATATTTGACTGATTATACTGCTAGTATAGCTGATTACTGCAGCAATTCTAATGTAATGTAACAAAGCGGATGGGCTCCTAATTCTACCGCACACTAATCTCACATATAAATGTCATCAGAAAATATTGTACTACAGATGTAAAATAAACCATGTACTTGGAGATATAACATGGAACAGAACTAGCTTAACTGCTTCACTCTCTGGCTCAGCATATTGGTTACTACGCAATATCAGGGACTGTTTCTCAAGGACATTCAATGAAGCAGGATGTGTTATCTGAGAGCTAGGCATCCTATGCTCTATCTTGAGTAATATGCAGGAAACCTCCTCCACCCTGCCCTTCCTCCTCCTCCACCTCCAGGGTGGGCCAACCATGGCAACGATGGAGCCCCTGGGGGGTGGAGCAAGGAGGAGAAGCATCATAATACATACTACAGGTTGCTGCAAGGAGGAGGAGATACTGTAACGTGCAAGTGACTTTTAGCATTCATGGCGCCTTCTCCTACTGTAGCTTAGGGTATATCTCTCCCCTCCCCCTTACGTCCCTCTTTCCACCACCAAGCAGAACCACATGTACTATTAATAGTATCTTCAAGACATGCATACACACACAACGAGGTACATAAATTAACATTTAGCAAACACGGCACAGTGGTCCACAGGCAATTTTTCCAGGAGGTTGTTTGTAGGACACCTTGTCGCAACATAAAATATGGTAACTGCTGGATAATGTATCACCATATCAGAATGTAACCAAATATAAAATGTTGATCTGAATGAATAAGGGAAAACCTAATTCCCCCTTTCCCCTACTCTAGTATAGTGCTGCATTTATAATGTTACTCTATCAAATTAAATGACAGATTTTTTATAATCAAGTTTGTTACTTTTTGAAATTATTGCATTATCAATACAAATATGGTTTTGTCCTCATCTGATAGTTTATTAAAATACCAATTTAGTGTCAAATATTGCTGCCTCCTGTTACACTGCTGAGATGTACAGTATGAAATCATTTAAACTAGACAGCTAATACTGTAGTATCCAACTGGGCAATATCTATATTTAGGGGAGCTCTGTGCCATTGGAAAAGGCAAGGCAAACCTCAAATCACAAATATGTAGCACATTACAGTAGAAGAGGTGCACCTCCAGAAGAGTTGGCACAGACAGAATAGTAGGCCTCCTAAGCAAAGCATTCATTTAAACTTATCAAACCTTTCCTGCACCACAACTTACTTATTTTCAGTCATCCCTCCTAAATACAGTATAAAATATACTATTTTCATGGGCGGTTTAAGCAATAGTGTGACAATATGGGAAATAATCTGTGCTTATTTCCTTTCTTTAAAGAGTTAAATGAAAAGATCAATACAACTTTCATGTCTGTACACAATATATATGTATATATTAAAAAAGCCTGCAGCTTGGCTTAGCTTAGCACAACCCCATGATACAGGGTATCAACTAACCTGGCTTTGTTTTCACACTTCTGTTTCCATATGGAATATGAGGTGTTTACCTTTTATGCTAAGCTAAGGGAACCCAGTTGTAGTTTCTAGTGGAGACATAAGAGTGGTTTCAATGTTATCAGTTATTTTATTTCCCATGGGGTCTATTGCTTAAATGAGAAAGCTACATACAGTACAGAATCAATGTAAATTGTATCCCCAGTAGATCTTATCCTTGCATTCATGTTTTGACACCAAGTGGAAGAATAATTTAAAAAGCTTCATAGTGGAAAAGACCAAAACAAGACACTCAGACTTCACAGTTCTCCAGCCAAAAACATTCATATATATGGGCTATGATCGATAGCCCGTTATATACATGTAATAACTTGGATATTACATGTATATGCAAAGACCATTTAGTATTTCTCAGTAATGACAGAATATATGTTGTTGTAGTAGGTTTGACAAATAGTAAATAGGAAAAAAAGTGTTAAACGAGACAAGTGAACAGTTGTTGTCCACTGCACTTCCTTTAAGAGTTAAAGTTATTTCAGCAGTACACTTAATCAAATAGTGCTCACACAGAAATCAAAATTTCCCAGTCCAATCAGAAGAGCCAGCAATGCTCAGACTCCCCTAAGCTTCTCAGAGAGCTTCACTATGACTAACAACATTCCACATCTTTCTGTGCTCCAGTGGGCAGAGCACTGGAGCGTATACAGATGAAAAGGGCCCAGTTGAAATTATGTTTGTTTGACTGTTTGTGTGAATAGTGCAGGGGGTCAAAGGATATAATGTCATTACTGATTCACAGTCACACGCTTAATGGCTGAGAAGGCACAAGGTTACACATTGCAACGCAGGCAAGTCCAGAGAAATTTTGTGGAAGAAGTGAAATCTCAGTCTCATCTCACAAAGAAATGAGATGCTCAAGGTCCTTACATGATCTTAACGTTACCACACACTAATTTGAAAGCAGAAAATGTTTGCTTTTATCAGCAAAGAGTTGACAGCAGGAATCACTCTTTCATAGCTTAACGAATCCCTCCTTGTGTCTTCTTACCCATTTACACTGTGCCCAGAGAAACAAAGCCAAATCAAAAACACATTACTTCAAAGCACCACTAGGTTTTCCACTGCATTTAGCAGTCTGGGCTTTGAAGTAAATAAAACAATCCACGCAACGCGAAACAACACAACATAGTGTGTAGGGAATAAGTATTACAAATCAATCCAGACATAGGAAATGGGTGGAATTAGGATACAGATAAAAAAGATAATGAATATCAGAATGTTGTAAAAGGACACATGAAACAATAAGAACAAGGTTTGGAGTGGGAGGAAAGAGGGAAATGTAGATAGACACTGGGTTTGTGGTCACTTGCAACAAGGTGTTAAGGGGCTTTGGGAGAGGCAGGGAGTTCATTGAGTCCTTGTTGAACGTAAAGTAAATTACTTACTGAATCAAATTAAGAAACAATTTAATACTAATGAAAACAAACACCAAAAGGAAACCACTGGCATAAGAAATATCTCTATCAATACTAATTAATAAAATGCAACTTAATATATGAATATGAATAAATAACATGGTTGGTTTTTGTTTTATTTTGCCTGGGCAGCTGAGGTGAGGGTGGGTTCTTGAGAGGTTTTTTATGGGTTGGAGTGGTTGGAACAAGGGATTGGTAGTTGGTTCACGCTCTAGGTACTACAGCACATAGACCACTCACTCTGTAGCACCGAAATGGTGGCCTGGGCACGGATCCAGGTGATGGCGGGGTTTTGTCGGAGATCATTGCGCCTGGGGTCGTTGCTGGCCCGGCATTCATAGGTCCCAGAGTCCTCCAGTGTGAGGCGCGAGATGCCAAGCACACTGACCCCATTGGTGCCATAGGCCGTGTTGATGGATACCCGACGCTTGCGGGCTCCGTCCCACAGCTGCTTGAAGGAGTCGGCTCGGTTGATCTCCGCATACCACCACTGGATCTCTGGAGTGGGGTTACCAACCACATCGCAGTACAGCTCAAAGGCGTCCCCCGTAAGCTTAGTCTCAGACATTGGCGACTTCACAAACCCAGCTGGAGAGGAAAAGTGTATCAGGATGGCAGAAAAGGAAAGGGCAGAAGAGGGTCAAAAACAAAATCAGTGGCTTAGAAATGTTCCCCCTTGAGCGTACGTGTCACTGACACCACTCTGTTAGAGGAATGAATGTCACTAAAGAGTTACTAAACCTGCTAAAGTTAAAATGAAGATTAATGGGCATTCCACTGTACGATGAGAATTGTCAGGTTATAAGCACCACCAAAGATGTTAGTAAGTTTTTTGGGTTTTTTTTTCATTTTGCAAAGGTTATTTTGAATTCAGTCTTCACCGAACTCAATAAATGCTACATAGGATATATGCCTCTATGATGCTGCACATCATTGTATTTCTATCAGTCTACACCCATTTATTGTTTTCAGCATCACATGGTATTGGAGTCTATCCCTGCACACATGGGAAAAGAAGTAGAGTCCACCCTGGACACATCTCCAGTCTGTCACAGGGCTAACACATTCAGAGGGATAAACACATTCACACTCACATTCACACCTATGGGCAATTTAAACCAGTTCACATAACCTGCAGGTCAGTGGCCGAGACCCTGAGCAAAGCCCATGTAGACACAAATTAAAACCCAGGACCTTCTCGGACCACTATTTTCCTAAAATTGACCAAGCATGCTGAAGAAAAAATAAAATAAATACTGAATGAAAATAAAGTCTGTCTTTGTTGTCACTATACAAATATATTACTTGCACAACAACATGAATAATATATATTTTAATCTTGAAGTTGTTATTAAAAGCAATTAATGGAAACTGTTACTAATACATAAGTGCAAATGTAAATCTTTTTACACCCATGTTAGACATGACATTAGGTCAAGCTGTCACTGCACATAAGCTGGACTTTTAAGTACAAGTTTTCAAAATTATGTTCATAGTGAAATAGCTCTGTTCAGCCAGCTTCTTCAACATTCAGTTACCACAGTCGTGAGCGTGTTGTGCTGTGGCTGATTCATGATCCTGTTCCACATCAGTAGTTACCCCAACAATACACCACCACCACCATTAATGAACCTCATCTAATAACAAATCACCTGGACCACAGGCACTGTTTACAGCCTGTCAACTGTAAACCACATATGCTTACATAAATCAGGAAAAATTCACTGCCTTAACTCTGCCCTGAATTGTTGTAGAGGAAATGGGAACAAAAAATATGTGATCTCTTGGGTATTCGACTGTGTGTTGTGTCTAAATACAACAGCTTACAGGCCCTCCCAGATCTGTCTGCCCTGCTCAAAGTAATGTATTATAAGCACATGAACTGATAAGCCTGTAGAAGCCTGAGGAAGGAGTGTAAACTACTCCACAACACAACAGCTCACAATGAAGCCAGTTATATGCCAAGGGAAAAATACTACTAATATCTGCAAAGTTTACATGGTCTATATAGTCGTTTTCTATGATGCTTTAATGCACAATGCTGGCAAAGCTAATCATCAATGTTGTTTCTACGGTGGACTGTCAAATCATAGCCAAAATATTTCACATACACCTCAACACATGGATTTTAGTTAGTGCCATGGTAACAAGTCTGTTGCCAAACAACAATTTATGACTCACAGCCACATGAAATCAAACTAGATCATAGAAAGAGAAACTGTGAAGAGAATTCAGCAAAAATGCAGTCTTCGTGCTAGGAGATGTGTCTGAGGATATTTGGTGCTTCTCTGTGCAATGCTTAGAGATGTGCAGAGTAATTAGTATTTGTTCCTTTTCTCTAGAAACATCTGGGCCCATCAAGCTCATCACATAATCCCACAGGGTGAATCCAAGCCTATCCTCCTACACTTTAAAAGCAAATTTTCAATTTGACAGAACATGAATTATGGTATTCTTTACCATGAGTATGAGTAATTTGGCTTGACACATGGCATAGATAGCCATTGTCAGGCATGCATAAGTGCTCATACTAACAATGTAGTATCTACTTAAAAAAGCGATGAATGGCCTCCAATAGAGTGGGAAATTAAATCAGAAGAAGAAAAATATGACTTAATTTAAATTCAGGCTCAGAGAGGTTGTGTGGAGAAATCTGCACAGAACAAACTACAGACAGCACTCAGCCAGTGAACCAATACCACTTTTTGTGTTGTTTAAACAAGGAGCTTACACTTGCAATGAAAACAAAACACAAAGCAGCCAGTCGGTACTCATTTCAAAGGCGTGCTGGGAGACAAAAAGTGAAAGAGAATGGAGCTGGACACATCTCAGCAAAGTGGTGCTGCAGAAGACAAAGATGAGCAGACTTCATGTTTATGCAACTGAAGGGTAGATATGTTGACTTCAGTTTCTGATCAGTTTGTTCTTTAATTCATAATAACTGATGATAAAACTTTCAGTTTAGTATGGAATATTCTGGACATATTTTGCTTTCTAGTTATATACATAGACATCGACAAAAGGAATAAAAAGTGTGAACCCATTAAATTCGTGGAAAAATATAAATCAAGCCTCTGCCCAGTGTTTTCGTCATCTAAGATAAAAAAAATTTGATTTGATTATCAAATGCTTGCTTCTCCTTCAATGTTAAACTTGCTACATTATATGTAAAGTGGTATATTGCCATTTGTGTAGCTGTTAAGAGTGGCTAAATGCTAATGCTTGCAGAGTTAACATGTTGGATGTCTTGTTTCCTCTAACCCTTCCCAGTGGCAGCACTATGTGTTGTGCATTGTGATATACATGTTATATTGTATTTGCACATTTTTAAGACCATTATGGTGCTTGTACTAACAAGCAGCGAACTAAAATATCAGCCATAGACACATTGCAGTGGTCAGTGTTTTGCTGGTTAGTGTCACAGTAAATAGAAAGGTGATACTGTACATCACTAAACGCAACATTCTCGAAAGAGTACTGCAGGATAGTAAAGAGTATTTGAAGCAAATGAGAATTTGACTACAAGACAGGATTTGAAATGTTTGCAGAGAAGTACTTGCTATGGTGGCTTTTATATAATGTATAAACAGCAAATGTTTATACTGTATGAGTGGATAGTTTAATTGAAATTACAGCATGTAGTTCTAGTATACTATGACAATAGTATCACAACATAATCTGTAGGTGACAAGACCGTGTGGCAGTCACAGTCATTACACGCTACATACTGATGTAGGTAGAGATGAGAGCTCCCCTGAGAACTGACCGCAAGCTACACACCACCACCACAAAGCCTGAGAGTGAGTCAGCTGCCCGCCTACAACCTGGATCCCTGGCCTCAGTCCCACAACACAGACAGAGAAAGCAGCAAGTAGGAAACCCCTAGGGCTTGAACTGGTTATGTGCTAGGCAGTGTGTGTGTGTGTGTGTGTGTGTGTGTATTTGAGGTTGTGGGCTCATCATTGTACCTGCATGTTAGTATGATAGATGTATATGTGTGTGTCATTTAGATTTTAGTTTCGTATAGATTTAGCTTAGTTCCTTTATGTTGCAATATCAGCTATAGTTGTTTGAGTTACGTGATGAAAAGTCTCACTGATTAAAGCACAGGAGTGTGTATTTTGGGTTGAGGTTGGAAAGAACTATACTGAAAGTATGTCAAGGTCAACAATATCCAACAGAAATACCTAAAAGAATCATACAAGTGTATCATGTCCTGCCCTAATGAGTACACACATGTAAGCCAGGGTGTTGTCAGTCACTCACACAATCATGGCAAACGTTCACATTAGTACACTCTATATATCTGTATGATCCACAATATCTTGATATTGTGTCTATAGTATACTGTACATGGAACTACACTGGGCATATTTTTATTTACCCTCTCTATATTTGTATCTATGTGGAGGTAGTTAACAGAATTTGCACTGCTTTAAGTTTAATGTACATCTTACTATTCTCCTAAGAGTAGCAAAATGCTAAAACAGCTAAGAGTTAAAAGGACCATATATGTGGTTTTCCATGTTATAGGGCTGTAACTACAGCTACGGGCTGTTTTATTTGACAGAAAACAATTATTTAATATGTGCTGTTTTTAATATTTCTCTTTTACCATGGATGTTTTACTTAAGAAACATCCAGTGGTTTCTATTTTTTGTCAACATGTTTGACATAGGGCATAAACAAGACTCTACATTTTAATCCATGCAGAAAAGGGTTTCTTTTTTGCACATACAAAATAGAATTGGCTGCAACTTTATAATGGGAAAATCAAATCAAAAGACCAAACAATAATTCTCTACACTGAGACTGGTAGATACTCATTAAAATGGCTGCTGTTTGGCAGTGAAAATACAGTGCTTCCAAAGTTGCCACATTAAACAGTAAATAAATAGTTATAAATGTATGTTGCAAGTAATGCACCGACAGTAGCTAACCTTATTTTATGTCACTATGATGGAGCAACGTGACAAGACAGGCGTTGTGATTTGCAAAGCTGAAATTACCCCAAAATGGGATGTTTGGATCAACTATCTCCACTTTACTGGTAATACGTGGGACTGTCATTCAAATAAGTTTAATGAAATTTAAATCCCAATAACCCCTGTGGTAAAAATGCTCTAATCCCATCCTACAGTATTTTACTTTCAGAGGTCGTTCACTTTCAAAAGCCTTTCCAATGATTTGACATAAAACCAGAGAAGTGCAGAGATAGCTGCATCATGTGACACTGATTCTCAACATCTAAATAACCTGATGGTGATAAAATTAGAAGACCACACTTCTTGGTGTCTATTACACTACTAATTACTAAACCACTTCTATTTCCTCCAGAAGTGACAAATGCTATTCCCCAATCTCCCAAATAAAAATATTATTTGTCAATTTAAATGACTTGCTTAGTTGTTTTGAGTCTGTAAACTGCATATCTGCTGTGTCACTAGTTAAAACATACAGGCTGATGGAAAAAATCAGGCCAGCTATAAATGAAGCTAACCTCTTCCTGTCTCTGAACTGTA
The DNA here is from genome assembly GCA_900302695.1 of Helostoma temminkii. Lineage (NCBI taxonomy): Eukaryota > Metazoa > Chordata > Actinopteri > Anabantiformes > Helostomatidae > Helostoma > Helostoma temminkii. Next base: position 17,295 of record OMLM01003786.1, on the reverse strand, counting down.
CCTGTGCAGCACACTGAACCTGAACTGCTACAGCCAAACAGTCAGTACTACAGAGCTGTGGACAAACTGGAGAACTTTAAGCTGTGAATGTGTGTAACTGTGTGAATGTGAATCAAGCTGGTGCTAAAAAAACACACAGCATTGCTCACCTTACAGCTTTGAATCAGTATATGCCTGCAGTGTGATGTATATATTTATGTGATGCCGCTCATAATCAGTGCAGTCCACATCACATTTCTCAATGTCTTAAGTCCTAAAGCTTATTCTCCAGACTCAACAATACTGTAGTCCCTAGCCTGGACAGTAACATGATGGACAAGCTGCTGCATCATACAGGTCTATTGATTGAATGGTTTGTAGCTGTAAAATCCTTATCTCTCTAGATGACTATGCACAAGTGAGATCAAGATGAACTCTAAGGTCACATATTGACAAAACTACATATTTTGAATACATGTGGGCATAGCTTTCTCTGAATCGTTTATTTACTGTTGTTTGGTCAGTCAAAAGCAGCTAGCCCACTGTATGTGCAGCCACTTTCTCCACAGCCTTTATAATCTTTACATAAAGATCACATCACCTCTCAGCTTAAGTAGTTCACAGCTACCTAGCGAGCCTTTAGTCTGTGCAGCTGTGCACAAGCAGGCCGTCCATTAAGAGTTAATGGATTCACTTTCACAAAAGGACCTTAAAGCCACAGTTCTCAGCGCTGTGTCTCAGCGTTAAAAATAGAAACGAGGCAGAATGGACGGATGCTATTTACAGTCCTCCAAATATCTGTCGCAGAAACTGGCCACCTATAGCAGACCTGCTTTTCCCTTAATATGAAGAAACAATGGCAATTCCCTTTGCTACCTAGACACTGTGATTACATCTCATGCACTTATAATTATTATTCTCCCCACATCACTCCCTGAACTCTGTAAAATCGCAGAAAAATCTAGGACTGCATACAAAGCCATGCAACGAATAATTAATCTGAACTATGGATGAGAAATGAAATGGCTTTTTCATACATGCGATGTGAGGAAATTTTCATCAGACTATTTTTTTGTGCTGAAAACTGACTGTACCTTATTATTACATGTGGCCAAAACCATAATATATCAAGGGTCTATTTCTATATATTAGCTCTGAATTTTGTCTCTCTACATAAGACATATTAAGCACTGACACATTTAGTGGCTGGGTGGCATAAGAGTGTCTCCCACTGACCCCTGGCTGTATGTGTGTGTGTGTCTGTAGTGAGAACTGGGCCTCAGTGAGTGGGTGCTAACACTGGGCAAAGAACAGAGGAAGTGTCTGGAACGTCTTGGAATGAAATGAGTTTTATCAAACAATAGAGGGCTTACGGGGTATTTGGTTTTCCATATATACAAGATCAGAAAACACCTCACTGTGCATGTACACACTTCAAGCAGAGATATTACCAAAGAACAAAGAAAGGCATTCAAGGGATAATATTTTGTTATATAAGTGGTGTGATATTTAAGTTTTATGTCTCCTCACAAGCTGTAGACATAGGTTGCTTCAGTGCTTTCTTCATAATCATCTAGATTTCACTTATTGTCCTTCTTCCATTTCTGCACATTGCCTTTTAATTGCAGTGCATAATAATAGTACAACCTGTTCTATTACACTTAATTTATCTCGAACAGTCTCCATTTCAAATACAAGCGAAATGAAATCCTTAAAATATAGGACAGTGTTTTAGTGAGGTTCTTCACAACCTTCTCATCCTCTTATCAAAGTACATGTCTTCTTAAGTCTTGCATATGAAGTGTCTGATTATCACCCACAGAAAAGACGAGGTGGACATTAAGCATTAAAAGGATAAGTATGCAGAATAATTATCTGCATTGTTTTTCACTGAAAGGGGATTAAATGAAGTGACACTGATATGTGGGTATTAATGATTTTTAAAATGCAGGCAGTGATAATATCTTTAGTAAAAACCTAAATGGTTAGATTCCCTACTTTGCCAAATTTTCAATTAACCTATTGGGACTGTTTTACACTTAAAAAAAGATTTAAAAAATTATATTTGTGAATTCCATTATGTGGTCCTCTCTGGGTGATGTGATTCCACAGAATTTGAAAACAGGACATACTGTATCAGAGGATGACACACAGGAACACCCAGCAGCAGGCTGCTGACATTTACTTAAACCAAATCATGTCAGTTTTATTATGATTAAAGCAACCTTAAAATCAAATACACAAATATTATGTCCAGCTCTGATGGTGCCTTTGTTTGGATATCTGGGAGGAGAAAACATCTGCTTCTCAAGCTTGATAACCTGATAAGGAAATAATGATGGTAGTTTTGTAATAACTGCATGGAACTATTTGGACAAAAAAGCAATGTCCATTTAGGCGGGGTATGAAAGGAAAATGTTCTAAAACTGATAAGTAGCCACATTAGTCAAGCAGAGGCATTGGTCCTGTACAGAAGGGCCTGGTATTTACAGTATTTACAGCAGGCACTAGGCGAGTCTTCAGTCTGTTCGGAGCAGTGCAGGTTAATCTTGCATTACACACTCTGCTCTTCAACCCCCCAGGCTAAACCAGTGCTACTCATCGGTCACTGCTATATGCAAATAATAATCCCATGAAGTTAAAAAGCCTCAGTTTTGTTCACAGTACCAATAATTTACCTAATTGCAAACAAAATATAACACAATATAGAGCACAACATGGGCGAGTTAACCAGTGAATTGCGCTTACGGTCACATGTGCACTATACTCAGCTGGCAATAAATAACCATGCAAAAATGTCATTCCTTTTTTCTGACAGTTCCATGAAGGCTATTGTGCGCTCGGTGACTGAATCGTGTGTTTGGTGCCTAAGTCTGGCCTTGTTGTCGAGGAGCGTGAAACTACAGTATGGTAGTGGCTTTGTCAGTCATTCTCAAAATCCTCTTTGGAAACACTGCGCTCGGGCGACCGCGCACAAGTCAAGTCACTTTCCCCCAAAGCGATGGTTACAAACATGCCATGGCCACATCTGCTTTCTTACCGTTTTGAGCCGAGATGAAGGGCAGCATCAAGTTCCCAAAAAGGACCACCGCCAGCATTTCTGCGCTAGGATGCATTGTCGGGGTACGATGAGAGTACCAGAGTGTCGGTCGCACGAATGTGGGAGGAGAGATTGTGTATTGATCACAAGATCTAGAGAGATCGGCCCAACATAGCACCAAATAGTCAGCCGTGGATGCTTTTAAATATGCCTGTAGAAATGTCTCCCTCGTTCAAAGACCGTTTGGTGACGGTAATGATTGAAGAGTCCGGGACTAGGCCAACGGCTCAGGGAAGCCGATGTGCGGCCATAGGCGGCGAAGAAGCCTCGTCGGATTGCGGAGGAGAGGTCTTTGGATGTCAGGGAGATTGTCCACAGTGTAGTTCTGAAGACTCAAAGATGCGCACACCGATGCGCATTTGCGCTCTGACAGTCACGGTTCGGTGATTAAAATAAAAGTGCCGTACACTTAATTTCCGACGGGAAGTGATGTAGCCGCAGTACAAGTCTGTTATCAACACCGGTCTATTTTTAATACCAAAAAGAGGAACAGATGCTGGTAGGACACCGACGGCAGCAACGACAAACTGCCCGTGCCCTGTGCGCTCATGACCGAGGACACACACACACACACACCCCACACACACTATATAATTAACGTTGTTTGTGAACTCGGGCAGTTATTACGTGGTACCTCTGTGTGTCTCTGTCCACGAATAAGCTCTTGTATTTTTATGACATAACAGGTGCACATTTTCATCATCTGCCATATAGTACTATAGTAATATAGTACTATACTACAGTGCCATCTGTCATATAGTACTAAACTACACAAACAGAATTTACAGACCGAGCTCAGCTGATTTTTAGATTTACATTAATGTATGTATACCTTAAATTGTCAGCTGGTTTATTGCCAGTAGGCAGGTCGCACATTCTGCAGAACATATGAGAAATATGTTTAAAGCAACATTTGAGGGGTTTTAAAACTTTCAAGGTTATGCTGATGAACCAAGATCACCCCAGCCCGTTTTCACCACTCACATCTTCCTATGTCTGTTTCACAGTGCCTGAAAGCTTGTTTTTGTCAGGTTTTAGTGTGAGCAGATTATAGTGATGCTCTTGAGCTCGCTGAGGTCATTTTAAAATTATGTCATCACATCAGTGGCCTGGGTGTTCTCAAACTCTATGTACCACATCCCCTTGAAAGTTCAACATGGCCTCCTCTTATCCCCTCAATCCTTGTTCTGTGCTGTTACATCGGCGACACCATGTGGCCAGAAGAGGCAAACTGAAAAGAGTCAGGATGCTCGTGATTTTTCAGTAGAGACCAACAGAAAAAAATGACCCCAAAATACCTGAGCACTCTATGCTTTTTTGAAAATAATCAATCAATCAATTCTGTGACCTTTATTTACTTAAGTATATCCATTAAATTTTTACCACCCTTTGTTTTGTTTTATTTTTAGTGAGTATTTGGTTATGGATATTTCTTCCTCAATGCAAGGACTACCCCCTTGGATATATACTTGTACTATGTGTTTGTGTTTGACTACTGAGCCTGCTGTGCAGTCTGTGCTGTACAGCAGAGCAAACTTCCCTCCACTTTACAGCCCTCCCTCCAGTTTGTCCATGGGAGACCACGTTTAAAATGTAACCCCACCTGAAACCTCACACAGACCAATCAGCTGGAGAAAAGTCAGAGCAGACAGCACACCCTTCTTTGTCCAAAACCAATCAGAGTGGAAGTGTGGCATTTTGCCCGAGGGGAAAACTTACCCCTGGATGAGTTAATTACGCATCACTTAGCTGTTGCCAATGTGTTCACAACGGTGGACCCTCTTTTGGGCTTTTTACCACGAGTGTCCTCATTTTTTGGTCAATCTAGCATGGAAAGTAGACAACAATGGCTTACCAGGCTGAAAAATGAACTTAGCAACAGTCCTCTGGTATCAAATGTGGCTTTTGGCTTTATCCTCATGGGACTAGAGAAGCTGGTAGAGCTGGAGTTTGAGTGCCCTTGCAACCCTACATGGAACGGAGTGTTTTCTTCAGCATTCTTCATCATCCCTGCTGTTATGGCCTTTACCTTGATGCTGATCATTCAAGGATGCAGATGTGATATGTGGTGCAGGCAAACTGTTTCCCTCTCCAGTTTCGTTCCTGCTATCGTGTGGCTCATATTGTTGTTCCTTGATGGCCAGTACTTTGCTTGTGCTATGACAGACTGGGAAGGTAGATTTGTACTAGTTGACAAGGCAGCTCCACAGAAGTGGTGTGAGCCAATTAGTGAGGGAGAAGTCACCCCACAAGAACTAATGCTCCGCTCCCAGCAGCTGTTTGTTTTTTCTCAGGTGAGTGGAATATTTTCCAGTTTACAGAAGATTAAGTAGGAGAAGTGGAGTGAAAACACATGCCCTTCGGACTGAGCACTGTTCATGTATATACATTTTCTGTTGAAATCTACTAAAACAACATGTTGCTTTACTCTTTGCTCTTGCCAGGTTATAGGCATAATCCTCCTCATTTTCATCTGTGTGGGTCTCGTAGTATATGTAATCAGAGAAAGTTGGCAACAAGAGGTGGAGGTGCAGCAGGCAGATGTAGCAGAGCTCACTGTGCTGAGGATGAGCTCTTTGCGGACCAGGACATCATGAGAGGACTTAACCGCCCACCAAACCTGCCCTGCTGGCATGGACACTTTGTAAATACTCTGAACAGATTTCATTAAGGGTTTTCATAACAATTGTCAATAACTGCTTATGAAAATATGTTCTCACTGTAACAATTGGAGAGTGATGATAAATGATACTGCCATATGAATACCTAGTGTTACCTTGTGCTCATCTTATGCATTAGTGCATATTTATTACTCCCTTTGTAAAGTTTTCCCAATAGTTGCATAAGAAGATCATTGCCACTCTCACATATTTCCAGTAAATATGAAATTATTATTATTATTTATTATTATAGACAATTAACCTAAAATCCTTGTCAAAAAATAACAAAATCCACCAAGCAGCATTTGCGATGGTTAAAATTTATTATCAGCTGTATTGACACAAATAAAATTCACCAGGCAGCTAATATTGATCTGACTAACTGAATTATATTATTAAGCATGTGTGTGCCAAAAATGAAAATGAAACGTGAAATTTCACCTTGAATACTTTTCCCTCATTAGTACCAAATGTGTCCAGATATATTCAGGGTCTGATCCTCATTATAGTATTCCTACTGTCATACCTGTGTGACAGCTACAGATGTAAAACCATTTGTGTCATGGCTCTAATCAGCCAAAAGTAACACAAATTCTATCACAATATTTGCAGTATGTTTTTTGTAATAAAAGAACTTATTTATTCAAGTAAAACTGCTCAAGGATTTTGTACAGCCGTGTCATAATAGCACGATAGCTTCTACAATTTTTACAAACCCTCACTATTGGCATTTTTAAGTGTGATCAGCTCAGAAACTACATTTTACTGTAATATCTCTACTAAGTTTTACAGGTAATCTCTTCATAGAATTCTAATTTGAATTTTGAATAATGCTGCTTTGAAATTCACAGCAGGGTTTATTAATACTGAAGATACTATTTCTAGTTTAAGTGGACTGAAAGCAAAGGCCACACATTCAATATCTCAACACAACTGCAATATGTGGCATTAAATAAAGGAACTCACTTAATAAACAGTGTAATGTGCTACAGATAGCATGGAATCTACTGTATGTCTGTTGATACACAACATAGCACCTGGGGACTCTATCCACAAGGACCTTCTGTTCAGTGGTTTTATGGGCTGATCTCTGTAACATGGAGATTCTCTGTAGGTCTGCCAAAGCCTGCACAGAAATAGTAGTTTAGTTCTGATTTGTATTTCTTGTTATTTATGACATTGCTCACATAACACTTAAGCCCATTAAGTGTAAAAAATGGGCAGACCTTGGATGTTTGTCCTGTGATATGGCTCATTCAAGACTTACTCATGGCCCTGTAGAAGTTCCAATCTGCTCCTCTCATCTTCTGACACAGGATGCTATGTTATATCGCAAATAACCCACAACTGTGACCCAGGCTTAAACTACTTTATTTCCATAGAACACTTTAGTCTTGACAATAAATTCAATTCTTGGCCCGAGTAGCTTATCCATAATTTGGTAAATGCTGCATTTACATTGCAGTACATCCCATGTACATAGTCAAACTATACCCACTGGGATATTTAAACACACCAGCTCTCATATGCTGCACAAGACTCCAGGTCCAGTTATCAAAATCACTTGCAGCTATTTGAAAAAAACTAACCCGAGGTTCCAGCTAAAACCTTAAAACTCCAATATCTGTTTTCTGTAACTGTCCTGAGCCAATTCCTTCTCTGTTATGTTAATGCAAACACAGCTGCATTTTCTCAGACAAAAGTATTTTATGGGTCAATACTACACCTACACAACATACTGGTTAGTACTAACTGCTGTGATTACTGTCCTTTATACTGTTACTGACTCAAGGTAATTCATGAGAGAAAAGTCAAAGAGTCACAAAAAATAAGTGAACAAGTAAAACCATAACATATTAAAACTTGCCATACTCAATTAAGAGAGACTTCTTCTCAGTGCTGAAAATGTTGGAATTATATGTGTTGTATAACTAGAAAGATTGAGATATCAAAAAATAGTCCAAAGTACAAAATCCTACATGTAAAAGACACACACATTAAGGCTTATATAAAGCAAAGGTTTAAGGCCATGGTGTGTCACTCTAATCTTTATGTGTGAAATAGGATGTTAAAATTCTTGCAAGCCTACACTTGGCTTTGTACAAGATAAGAACACAAATCACTGCAGCACCAAGGAAACAATAAATATAATATTACAAAACGTAACACATATGTAATACAGTCAATTTGAAAAGTATTGAAAGCACTAAGAGAGGACATAGCAAAGAGAAAAAATCTGTTTAAATTATTCAGGTGTCAAACTCATGAATATTACTGACATTTTGGAAATTTTGAACATTTTGTTCAGTCTAATGCATCAGTGTTACTGCACCTGATGACACTTTATTAGGAGTCCTTCTTCTCATAATAAGAGTTGGTTGTAATATTTTCGCCACTCCATTTAATAGATTTTTTGTCTTTCTAAAAGAATCAGATCAGGTATTTGCAACACATGAATTGTGTTTCTACTATCCCAACAGGGATAGATGTTGGGGGAAATTGATTCGTGGCATCATTTTTTTTTTCAGTTTAATTTCGTTCCTTTTTGTTTTCATACATTTTCATACATAAAACATCATCACATTATTAATGCATCTTCATCATTTCTAGTCTACTTTAAATCTTGCAACCAATATCATTTCGTAAGATACTGTACACTGCAATTTGATATTCTGTGATGCCAAAAAATAAGTTGATAGTAAGGCCCCTGTCCTAGGTACAACCAGAAAAGGGACTTCACCTTTAAAAGGAAAAGAAACATGAATATGAAAAATAAATCTTAAGTTACTGATCAGATTTCATTTTCCTTTTGATACACATTCTGAAACATGACCATAATAGCCAACAAAAAATCACAAAAACAAACAGTGCAACTGTTAGTAAACACAACAAAACAGCTACAGAGTGGTAGGAATACCAGGGCAGTCTGTAGGACTGTGCTCTCAGGTGAGCTGCACCTTTATGTCTTATGACAAACCCTATCCAAAAGACTGCACAGTCCAGCAGCTTCATTGGCTGATCTCTGTACAGCCTAGAAAGTCTCTGCATGTTCATTGTATGGGAGGGCTCATTCAGGATTTCCAGTATGGCAGCCTGAAATGTTCCATCCATTTCAGAAATATCTTTAACTTCTGCAACTCTTTTTGCTCTCATTCTGGAGATGTTGGGAATGCCTACAATTGGAACCCTGTGATAAATAGCCTCATAGATTCCATTTGTTTCTCTATGTTTTACAAATAGTCTTACTTACTTACTTATCTTACTTAGGATGTCCTAGGAGGTCATTCTGTGGCATCCAGTCGACCAGTATTGCAAGTATTGTTGCCCAGAGTGGCTGGTCTGTCTCCTGTATACCTCCAGATTACTTTCTGTAGTAGTGTTGCAAAGGCTAAAGCAATTTTATTAGCCAAGTCAAGTGGAAGTTCTCCAATCAAATTCCCGAGAGACATAATGATGACTCTATGTTCCCTAGAACTCTGCGCGAAGTCCTTTCTCCGCAGAGGTTTTGCACTAGAACCCTCTCACATAGATAACATTAGGCATCATGGGACGAGGAAACTCTCCACTCAAAGTCCACTCTCATCAGCCACAGGTCTGTCACTTGAAACAGGGAGAAGTAGTCTACACCTGGGCCAATATAGTGGTTGGACAATGCAGAATAATGTGGCCCTACTGTCTGCCTGTACAGAAACATCCTCATGCTGTAAAAAATATGTTTTTTAAGTCTCTCAAAGAAAGTAATTTGAGCTGTCAATTCTGAAGGTAGAAGTGGAACATACGAAAGCGGAATTTCAAACATGTGCACGACCATTTCACACACTTATCTGCGTAGTTCAAAGAACCAGGCTTTTAGCTGCATATCCAAAGCTAAATAAGTCCATACAGACGCTTTGGTTCCTTTAATTTGTATAAATTCAGAGGAAAAAAATCGTAATTTCCAATACAAGTAACATCCACTGCGATAGTATTGTAATGTGGAGATGTGTTGGTGATATACCAGCTATCTGCAGCCCAAATGTCACACTGTGTCCCCTTGAATGCTGCTCACCAACGAGCAACTTCATGTTCACCCAGTGACTGCCATCATGTGGAAATACCAGTACTTTCCCACCAAAAGCAGCTCTAATAATGACAGCTAGAAGAGAGATGACGCAAGACAAAAACATCTTAAAATCTTTTAAATGAGGCAGTCTGAAATGTGAAGAATAGTAGAGAGAAAAAATCACATAGTTGTTGTCCCCTTATATTATAGCAGGTGCAGGGTATACAAAATGGTGCGCTGCAATGATGTTTTTTTCATTTGTCTGTCTGTGTGTGAAAAAAAATCCTTTTGACCACCCTCATGTGGATGTACCACATGAAGCCTCTTTCAGGAAGACACTTTTCAATGCCATTAAAGCGCTCTGCATGAACTGAAGTTCTAGTCTCTGTCCGCATTTATGTTTTAACAATTAACAATAAGTGTCTATAAAGTGAATAAAGGAAATTTTCAAGCATTTGCGCAACAACACAGACAATAGCAGCATTTATAACGAATTACCTGTCTTCTCATTGAACAAATGTCTTATCGCTAAAGAATAGAGTTCAGAAGAATAGATTTAATAAAATCTCCATTCCACGTATTAACACAAGTTGGCAAAAGCCTACCTAAAAGAGTTTTGACTGAAACAAAACAAAGCAGGCCAGTGACAAACTTAATCCAAGACGGGGATTACAGGATAAACCTCTTGCTAGTTTGTTTTGTCCCAACTTACCCGCCAATTACACAGTAAGAGTGACACTTCTCACCTATCATATAGAAAGCCTGAACTGCTGTGTTATCAACAGCAAAGTGTTGTGGTAAACAGTTATACATATGTGGTTTGCTTTATATTTTCACAGTGGTGAACAGGCAGCAGACTAAATCCTGTGAAATGTCATTTGACTTTGTGGGTTGTAGCTGCTGAATATTAAAATCCATCCATTCATTATCCTAACTGCTTTTCCTCGTAAGGGTCAAAGGACTGCCTGAACCAGTTTGAGTTATCATTGGGCAAAACATAGGCTGGACGGAAGTCCAGTCTATCACAGCGTTGACATAATAGAGACAGACAACCAGTCACACTCACATTCACACCTATGTGCAATTTAGAGTGACCTATTCTCCTTACTGCATGTCTGTGGAATGTGATGTAAACAGGGAGGTTATTCCAGAGCATGGGTTGTTGTAGGAAAACCAGCTGCCACCTGCTGACTTCTTTTTAACCCTGAGGACAGACCAGAGCCCTGCATTCTGAGGGCAGAGGGCATGTGATGGAATATAGGGTTTAGGAAGATATGAAGGAGCATAGACAGGTATGAAGCATGTCCATGTAAAATTTTATAAGTCATTAGGAGCACCTTGAAGTCTGATCTGACTATAATAGGGAGCCAATAGACGTAAGCTAAAACTGATCAAATATTTTGCATTTAATTATAATTGTAGTTGCTGCTGCTCAAAAGACAGATAGGGGTCAAATGTAATTCCTAGGTTTTTGGCAGTCTCTGAGCAAACACACAGTTATGGTTAACTAATCAAGCTGGTGACAGTGCTGGGGCAGGCCAATAACCAGCATTTCCATCTTATCTAAATTTAGGAGTAAAAACATATGTGGTATCCAGCTTTTCAAAGCAGCCAAGAGAGAAGAGAAGAGGGCCAAGTACTGAGCCCTGCAGTACTCCTTATTTCACATGAGCAAGTAGCAATGTTGTATGGTTATCAGAGAAAACTATGTTCTGTGAAGGTCAAGCCTTCATAATCATAGTACCCACATAGACTCAAGCCACTGAAAGGCAGCTTTAAGCATTAGAGGTATAAATCCAAAGTAAGTGTGGCAGAGTATGATTCTCTCACACACACACAGGTCAAGCAGACATGCATCTGTATAAACAAGAATGCTAAACACCCGGTTATGTTAAACATCAATTTAGTTCATAGAAATAATATATCAAATATGTTCATTAATCAAGTTAAAACAACATAATAATAGCTACTAATAATACTTTTCATTAATAATTTTCATCTGAACATAAAATCAACAAAGTCCATTTCCAAATTGATACAGTACAGTATGTATTTTGATATGCATGATATGCAAAATGTATATGCCTTGACTAATCACGTTTCACTTTATATTTACACATTGTAGTGTATAAACACCTAACTGAGATGCAAATAGCTAAAAGCATGAGAAGGACAGCTCCAGCCAGAAACAGAGTTACATCTACTGAGTGGTAGGAATACCAGGGCAATCTGTGGGACTGTGCCTTCAGGTGAGCTGCACCTTTATGTCTCATGACAAACTCTATCCAGAAGAGGGCGTTATCCAGCGGCTCCATGGGCTGATCTCTGTGCAGCCTGGAGAGTCTCTGCATGTTCATGGTGTAGGAAGGCTCATTCAGGACTTCCTGTATAGCATCCAAAAAGTTGTTATCTTTGTCCACTGTTTGAATAGTTAGAAGCTTAGCCCCCCCTCTCTCTTTCAGGCGCATAAGGTTGTCATATTGGTCAAAAAACAAAGGCAGTCCCACAACTGGCACTCCATGATAAAGAGCTTCTTGGACTCCATTTGTTCCTCCATGAGCCACAAACAGTTTTACCTTTGGGTGTCCTAGCAGATCATTCTGTGGCATCCAGTCCACTACTAATGTGTTGTTGCCCAAATTGGCCGGTCTGTCACCTTTATGCCTCCAGATGACTTTCTGTGGTAGTTTGGCAAAAACTTCAGCGATCTTGTTTGTCACGTCAGCAGGAAGTTGATTCACAAAAGCCCCCATAGACATAATTATGACTCCATGTTCTCCAGAGCTCTGCACAAACTCCTCCAAGTGTTGAGGCAGAGGTTTAGCAGGTTTACACTGAAACCCTCCCATGTACACGACATTGGGCATGGTGGGCCGTGGATATTCAAACACAAAGTCCACTCTCATCAGCCAAATATCTGCATCAAGCATTAACTCATTGTAATCATAATCAGGTCCAAGATATTTGTCACAGATTTTCTGGTATACCATCTTAACCACCAGGTTATTTTGTATTTGGGATATTAGATGCCAAATCATGTTCTTAACTCTCTGAAAGAAGGTCATCTTATCAGTGTTGCCAGATCCTGTTATAGGAATATATGATAATGGTGAAGGAGCAATAGAAAGGTGAGCCTCTGTACCTATCAACCAGCGAACATTGTAGACCAGAGGAAGATTCAAATATTTGGCCAAAATGGCACCACCACCCCAGCACGGGTCAGTTAGCACAAGGTCAAACTTGCTGTCCTTCAATATCCTCATAAAATCTTGGTCGTCGAGCATTACTGATACATATTCACTCACAATTTCATGAATATCAGCAAATTTACTTAGCATTCCTACAGTCATGTGTAGAAAACTTGTCAAGGGAAGAGCCCCCCTTTCAAACTGAAGGACTTCAGTCATCATATCTGTCATTAATTTCTGATCTAAGCTTCTCTCCACTGGAACTGTATAGGTATAGTAATAAGAGTTCTCTTTAATGTACCAGCTTTTGCTGGAACACACAATAGTTATATTGTGTCCTCTTGAGTGCAGAGCTTTAAGAAGAATATCCATGTTTATCCAGTGGCTGCCTTCAGTAGGAAAGACCAAGATGTTGCCAGCTTGACAGGCTCTGGGAGTGAGGATGAACAGCAGCAGCACAGCACTGCAGCAATGCAGCAGCCTCATCTGACGTGAAATAAAAATGGAAATTAATTAACAATGGTGAAAAAATGCAGGTTAACTACAGTGCAAATGGAATATAGCAATTTAAAAGTAACACAAATTAGAACTGTCCGCGCTGCTAGTAGCTGGAACATACTGTAGTATCTCCAGTACGTGTCATTACAACACCCATTTCCGCGTCTTTCAACAGCTCACGGTTTTACATGTTAGTATGGTAATTTTATAATTACCACTGTGCTCATAGTGATTATTTTATAATTATCCCCGTGCTAGCAGTGATCATTTTAAAAGTACCCCTGTGCTAGTGGTAGCGATATTTATTCGAGTAGAGGTGTTAGTACACCGTGTCTGATCGCACCTTCAAATTATTCAACCATGCAGTTTCTCGCTGACTTCAAAGTTACAGTAGCATCTAACTTACAGGAAACTTAACAAACTGTGTTCTGGCCTACTTACTGTAGTATATCATATGTTGTTTCTCCACACAGGAAACTCCAGCCATAAACAACCGCCTGGTACAAACTAAAAGTCCTGAGTCCAGATTTATGCAGTCCACTGGGGAGGAGCTTATCCACAATTCACGATACACTATAGCTCAGTGTAGCTCTGGGTGGTTAAAGGTGACAGCTGTAAAATGACCGGAGACGCCAGCGATAAGGAAGTTACTGATTCCTAATAACCGAAGGTTACTGTCGTTACTCTTGTGTCGTGTACGTTTACAAAC
>OMLM01003785.1:33216-46092 GCA_900302695.1 Helostoma temminkii | reverse complement strand
ATAGAAGGCCACTTCAGAATAGTCCAATGTTTTGCTCTTATCCATTCTTGGGTGTTTTTATCTGTGCGTCATTATCCTGTTGGAAGACCCATGACCTGCGACTGAAACCAAGCTTTCTGACACTAGGCAGCACAGATTCAAGACACCCTGTGCGAGATGCAGCAAAGCAGCCACAGAACATAACCAAGCCTCTTCCATGTTTCACAGCGGGGACAGTGTTTTTTTTGGTATGCTTTTTTTTGCATGTGTGAACATATCACTGATGTGTCTTGCCAAAAAGCTCCAGTTTTGTCTCATCTGTCCAACGGACATTCTCCTAGAAGCTTTGTGGCTTGTCAACATGCGTTGTGGCAAATTCCAGTCTCGCTTTTTTATGATTTGCTTCTAACAGTGGGGTCCTCCTTGGTCGTCTGCCAAGAAGTCCACTTTGGCTCAAACAACAGATGGTGCAATCTGACGTATTCTGACGATCTAAAGTAACTTGGCCTTGGAGTTCACTTTTAATTTCTTTGGAGGTTGTTGTCACCAAACAACACAGCGGCTTCTTGTCACCCTTTTAATAGACAGACAGACTGACTGATTGATTACAAGTTCGAGACACCTGTGATGCTAATTAAAGGACACACCTTTGTTTAACATGTCTCTATGGTCAAACTGTTCTCAATCTTTTCTAAGGGTACCATCATTCTTGTCCAGGCATGTTTCATTAGTTTGTTTCGGAGGTTTTAAATGAGCCACAATTGAAAAGCAATGTCTGATTTTCATTTGTTAATTTTCAGTAAAATTTAATTTATTATTATATTTGTTACTTTCAAGTTATTTCCATGACCATTGTGTTTTTTTCTTTCATTAACGGAGGCGTACCAGCAATTTTGTCCATGTGTGTAAGCACATTTTACTGAAGGGGAGAAGTGCAACACAACAACAGAAAGCACTGTAAATATTTCTTATATTTCCTGGTACTGTGTTAAAAGGATCGACTGAAGACAAACGCCAACTCATTCCCTGTGAATACTCTGCTGAATTAACAGCTGTGTTTGCACATCAGCTCACACAGACAATACATAGAGTTTGTACTAGTGGGATCGCAACACTTTAGATTATCATAAAAAAAAATTTTTTAAAATCAAAAAAAAAAAAAAAAAAAAAAAAAAATCACACTTTTGGAGGTTAAAAACACACCTACGAGAAACTGAAAAGGCACCCCACCCAGGGTTGACAACAACCCACTGGTTCAGATAGGCTGATGACACCTGGGTAAAGATTATGATTCAAGAGGTACAGGCCTTCACAGGCAGAATGTCTGCGATGTGGCGATATATAAAGATAAGTGTTAGCATAACACGCAGTACGACAAGTTTGCTAATGACAGAAGCAGCAGCAGCAGCAGCTGCCAACGCTGCATCAAACACTAGAGAAGCAAGGAAAAATGTCCAGAGTCAACCTGTGGGCTATTCAAATAACAGCTCTTACACAGTGTATCGCACTTGATGGCCAACCTTTGCCGGTATTTTGTCGAAGATGCCGGATTCCACCGCCCCCCCCCGATGCTGGGGCCCAGGTATGTCATTCCCAGCTGTCATTACATCACTGACACCGTCTAGTTACATGACTTCAGTGTTTCCCTGACCATTATATTATGGGGGAGCTGTGCTTTAATGTTTTTCCCCTTGACTTAGATTTTTGCTTGTCTTGTACCTCACTTGTAAGTCGCTTTGGATAAAAGCGTCTGCCAAATGACTAAATGTACACGTAAAATGTAAATGCCAAACATGATACAGCCCACAGATAATGCTGGGCTGCCTAGCCTGCCTTGTGTCGCTCACACTCATCGGCTGGCTGTTAATGAGAGTCTGCTGGCTCAGAAAAGTCTTGCTGATGTGTTGGAAACTGGGAGTAAAACAGCTGGACATTTTGAATATTCTTTCTTAGCCTACTCCCTCCTGGAAGACATCCATTATTTGAAATGTGGTGGCAGTGCCATGCTTGATCGACTTTCACGTTTAATGTTAATTTATGGATGTGAGCAATAGTCTCCTGTTGTGTATTTAATGTTTTAAATCAGAACGCTAACAACATCTGTGTTTGAAATTACTGCACTTTTCAGGTTATTGCAGTTTTTATAATAAAAATTGCTGAAACTGCAACATTAAGTACTCATATCAATACTCGGTATCTGCAGGTACTTAAATGTAAGTACTTGTACTCAGTCAGGAAAAAAGGGGTATCAAGACATCCCTAACCCACCCTGACCAGTACCTCCTAATACCCACTACAACACAGCCTAGGAGTCATTAGCCTTAATCACTATCAAGAACAAGGAAAAAATCTGAACATGGCTCAAGGTCTGTGGATACCACAAGTGGGCCTTCACAAAGGCAACATCCCATGTGTCCAAAAAGCTTGAAAGGATTTTTGGAGAACATTGAATACCTGTCTAGTTCAAACCCACAAATACACTGAGACAGAGACTTGTCCACTCTAATGACCAAACACTAAAACACAAGATGCATAACGGAGTGTACGCAGTCCAGTGCCGCAAAGACTGCTCATGGCTGTACAATGGAGAGACTAAAACAGCCACTACACAAGACGATGTCCGGAAGGAGCATGTTCCATAATCAGTGTTCCTTCATCTAAACGATGAAGGACACTTGTTTGAGGGCAATGATGTACACATTCTGGAAAGAGAAGATGTGGGTTGAGAGAGGGGTCCATGAACCTTTGCATGTGCAACTAGGTTGAAGACTTAGACATAACCTGTCTCCTATTTATAATGCTGCCCTTTCATTTATCCCCAGGAAAATCAGAGCCAATTCACACCTTCCCAGTAAGACCCAATTAATGAACCATTGTAACAGGGGTAGGAGGGGCTGTCAGAGGTGTGACTAATACATCTACTCACACCCTCCCCTTCTGTTCTTCACCTAACAAGCCTGTTCACAGCAGGTGTGAAGCACAACCAAACTGGAGGATACATTTGTGGTCTCCTACCACCTTTCCTCAGACTTGGATGAGCAGTAAAACATTTCAACCTAACAAAAAGATGCACAGTTGCCATAACTCAGCTTCCAGGTAACTTCACCTGGATGACTGAGAATCTTCACAGACTTCCCTCTAATGGTCCTGCTATGCTCTTTTCTTTTACAAGAGGCAGGATTTTCAGAGTTATGACGATGTTGCCAATAACCAATGCCTCCCAAAAAACAAGGTTTTTAATATCTCATTCAAGACAAGCCATGCAATAGTGGCATTTTGGTATTAACCCTTATATAAAGCAGCTTGAGTGTAAAATGGGCTTCCATTTCTTAAACCCCGTCTTCTCCCCTACCTCTCTGGCCAGAGCCAAGAAGTTGCTGTTGAGCTGTACATTGGACATGATCTCTGTCAGGTCCTCATAGTCCTCCACATCCTCATTAAGCTCCAGGAACATGCCATGGCGACCCAGCATGAAGGCCATCTGCTTCTGAATGACTCTGCAAAAGACAAGGATGCAAAGAGCTTAACACAGGATTAAAGTAATAAATATATCCTTGTGTGGATGCACTGTGATACCTGTGCACCTTTTGTCATTGCCATAATCACAAAAGTGTTTTGATTTCCCTTACATGTCTTTGCAGGATGTAAAGATATTTTCTACTAGCTCCAAATCGTTGAGCATCAGGGCCAGTCGCAGAGCCTCTGGATAGCGGTTGAACTTTCTGAAGATGTTCAAGGCACATCTCAGTAGTGCTGAGTTTTCTGGCTCAGGAACGTAACTCACACAACTAGAGGAATGATAGAGGAGGTTTACAGACGAATGCTCATATTTCAGTGACAGTTTAAAGAAATGTTTCAAAATTGAGACTTGCATTTGTAATTTTAGATGTCTAAAACCCAAACATACCTGGTGAGGTAAAGGCAAACCTTGCCATAAGCATTTTCATCAATGTAGTCCTCCAGCATGTCCAGCCTTTCAATCTCCATCAGCAAGTCGCATGCCTCATGTTCAGCATTATGTGCCATGTTGTAGGGCACAATCTCCTTGACTAGTTTCATCAGTGTCTCCTGCTGCGTCTTGTCATTCTCCTCCACCTCCTGCCACTCTTTAGCCACCTCACCTGCCAGATGCCTGAAAGATTATGGACAGAAAAATAAGTTGCCACTGTGAAACACAGCAAAAAAAATTGCTTTGTTGATAGTTCATTGTGATCTTACCTAACATATTCATGACCCCAGGAGGCCAACTCTTCCTGTGAACCCAACAGACGATACTTCAAGCACTCCCTCTCACCACTCATGGTCATGGCCAGCACTGACACAACATCAGCACAGAAACGCTGCAAACACAAACACTTACTGTTTGAAATGTATTTCTTCAGTCAAGTCATTTGTATCGCTGTATAACCTCTGTAACCTTTTTGCTATTATTTTTTGTGAACAAAGAAAAAAAAACACAGGCATTAGTCTGTGTTGAACATTTTGATGCACACATTTGCCACAGAACCACAGTATTAAATTCTAATGTTGGATTGTCATTAAATGGCATATACATGCATGAAAATCTGTTTTTTTTTAATTCTGGGAAAACAATGATTACTTCTGATTTCTTTTTAAAGAAAAATAAAACTAGCTGTCCATTGTTTAAATTGTATACACCTACGTGAAGAGTGTACCATTGTTCATAGTGTGGTTCTACATGAAAGGCAAAAAATGTCTCCATACTTTAATTTCTCACAACACAGCAGAGTACAGTACAATACAGCCTTACCTTGTTCTCTCCAGGAGCCATGCTCTCATAGATCTCTTTCAGCTTGCCATAGTGTGGGCGCAGGAATTTGAGAGGCTTGGGTACTGAGGTCATGGAGGTGGTTGAGGAACGGATTTGTCTGCGCAGCTCTTCCAGTGCAGGATGGTGCAGTTCTGTGTTCTTATCCTGCCAATGTGTGAAAAAACAATTGTTTTTTTTCCGTGGTAAGGGTTTTTAAATCCGGACACACAGAGGAGTTGTACAAATCTAATACTCACACTCAACCTCTCCACCATCATCTCCAGGTCCTCTTGTAACTGCTTGTCTTCCTCTGACTGAAGCAGTGAAGGAAGAAAATAGCATCATTATAAACAGATACTATCATTGAGCTTTTCAAAACAGAGAGTATTGTGATGATAGCTTTGATAATATTAATTTTCCTATAGTGCCAAACTATGCATCAAATTGTCATTTACCTGACCACTACTGTTGCTGAAATCAGTTTACTGTGCACTATTATTTTGATTATTTGTTGTAAAAAGTAGTAACCAAAGAACTAACTAATGATGAAGAATGAACTCGAGTTTGGTGTACAGGTTAAGTAAATGCTTAATGTCAAAGCACTCTTTACCATTTGCCATTAGGGGGTAAAACGTATTTGACTGCCAGTGGGCAGTGGTCAGCATGGGTGCTCTGACCAGTATGCAACTACAGCCTGTTTGCAGAAAGCTGTGGTACATTGTCTGTCCTCATACCAGCCAAGTGTGACCAGAATATTTTTTTCTAATGCTGATCCTTGTCCACTACAACATTAAAAAAAGACCCGCTAATTCTGTTGTGACTGGAAGGTGTATGTCTAATGTGCAGAAACACAATGAATACCTGGCAGGTGCGTTAAAATCCACTGTAACCTGTGACTTAATTGCTTAAAACTGTGTACCTCCAAATCGCTTTATTTTAAAGAAAATGAAACACGTAAATCTAACTAACTTCAAATATATTAGTTCGATGTGATATGATATATATTATAAATGTTGAAATACTACACTAGTTGTCTTTCTTTGTAATAAGTTGGTCACGACTAACCGACAGTGACACTTAGTAGTTACCGTAAGTGTTGCCCAGCTAGCTAATTTATAAACACTGCTAGCTATCAGTTAGTCCTAACAGTTAGACCTAAATTATGGCAGACCTAGGGTGCATTTAATTTCACTTTGCAAACGTTAGCTGCTGTGTCATACAGTGCTTTAGCTAATGCTAAAGGTTAGCATTAGAGTTAGGAGCAAAGCTAACACTAATGACAGAAAAGACAGCAGCGATAACAACTAGCAAGCTAGCGTTAGCTAACCGGCTGAGTTAGCTAGGCTAAAGTGAGTTAACACATTGGTTTAACCCGCAGGTGTTTTAAACGGCCGCTACACACAAATAAGTCAGACTGGCAATGTTTCATATGAAAAAAATAAAAATGAAATTATGTTAAATGCGTCCTCTCTCCTGAATTGCACTGACTTCGGCCTGCTGAACCATGTTGTCAAAGCGGCAGTGACTAAGGCAAAATAACACCTCTGGCTACCGTAACGCAGTCAGCACGTAGCTGAATGAGAAAAACAGCCCCGCTTACCAGTTCTTGCTCCTCTTTCTTCTCCTTATCCTTATCCTTGGGCTGCTGGCCCTTCTCTTTGTCTTTCTCCTTCTCATCAGTCTTTTCGGGCTGCTTATTCTCTTTGTTTTTTGCCCCCTCCATAATTGCTGCTCTATGGGCTATCGGCTAGCAAACGGAACTGAGGACTGTAACGCGTCTTCGTCTTCTTCAGTGGAAACGATGTGTTGTATCGTTTCCTGTAGCGCCCCTGCTGGTAGCGAGGTGTTATTGTTAGTTGTGGGTACTTCAGGTTCTGCAAACATTTTACAGGACTCTAAAGCATAGACAAACAAATTTAACACATTTTGTTTCCTTAAATAGATGTGCTAGCATTTTTGGCAAATTTAAAATATAAATACAAATATAATTACCAAATATATGATAACTTAAATGCATGTCAATGTTATTTTGACTAGGAAATTCATATTTCCCACACTTTGCGATGTAATTAAAGTAGCAGAAGAACTTGTCATATGACCACTCTGGCTGGTTCCGTGTTTTTAACACCATGGCTTTTCAGTTGTGTGGGATTCAATGCGCCTCATTTCTCTTGTTTTCTCTAATTATTATTGGAGAGGGTCGATATAACGGCTTCTTCAGGTTTAAACAAGTGCAGGATATCAAACAGAGAGGTGTGTTTGATGAGCAGTGGTTCATTCAGAAACTAGATCACTTCAATGGTGCAGACACCAGAGTGTGGAAGCAAGTAAGTCTTTATGTCTTGTGTGTGTCTTTACAATGTATTGCATAAAATTCACAGTCATTCTACATAAAGAACACTTTTATTTTGGTATTTTTTGAACTAATAATTGTGTACTTTTACTTAAGTAGCATTTTGAATGCAGGACTTTTACTTGCAGCAGGGGATTTCCACGCTGTGATACTATGATGTCTCCTGTGTTCCCCCAGAGATACTTTGTAAATGAAGACTTCTACAGACCAGGTGGTCCAGTTTTTCTGATGATAGGTGGAGAGGGTCCAGCAAGTCCAGGATGGATGCATAATGGCACTTGGCTCACCTACGCAGAGAAACTGGGAGCACTTTGCTTGATGCTGGAACATCGCTTCTATGGAAAGAGTCATCCAACAGTGTAGGTTTGACCTTGCTGATGTAATTCTTGACTTCTCTGTGTCTGTGAACCTTTTTTAAACAGCTAACCCTGGTTTAAACACTTAAACTGAGAGCATCTACTATATTAAAATATTTTTTAACATGACCTCAAGCCATTTCTGTTAATACTGTTTTATTTTCAGATCGAAAAAAAAGTGCAAAACACTTAATTTTTAAAGTTTAAATAAAAAAAACATTAAATTTGAGTCATTACAAAAGTAGATAAAACCTGTTCAAACTGTTATAGTGAAAGGAAATGCAACAAAAGTGGACTTTAGCTCTTTAGCAAATGGTCATTTTGTTGGCAATTTTTGCTAAATTACAATCTTACATTGACTTTTTGTCCCCTTCCTTTACTTTGGACATACATTTTGTATACTCCATATCTGCATTAAAACATTATTTTTTAAAAGGACCATACTGATCAGAAAGGCTCTAATAGATACATGTATGTTACATGTTGCTATCTTTGTAACTCTGTATAGAAACAACATATAGTGCTAGTGTCCCACAGGTTTATGGATTGTAAAAGGTCAATAAATCTTGGCTGTAAGTTCCTGCACAGTAGTGTAGTTTCTCCGACTGTAAGAGGAACAAAAAGGTTCCATTTGGGAATAGAGGAAGCCTAGTTTTACAGTATAGCCCTGATCCTTGTGATATATTTACAGAAGTTTGAACATTTTTTCTGAATCTGATTGCACAATACTGTGGGGTTAACAAAAGGACAAAAATGCATCAGGCCTCCAGATTCTAGTGCAGTACACTAGGTGATGTTGGTGACGGCGCTGCACCACTAGATGGCAGCTCTGCTCTTCAGTGTTTGCTTTGTGTATTACTCTGTAGAAACTACAAATCAAGCTTCTTTCCTCTCTCCATTCAGTGACCTGAGCACAGGCAATCTGCGTTTCCTCAGCAGTCGTCAGGCATTAGCTGACTTGGCTCACTTTCGCACTGTGATTGCCGAGAACCGGGGCCTGACCAACAGGAAGTGGGTTGCGTTCGGTGGGTCGTACCCAGGCTCTCTTGCTGCTTGGTTCAGGCTGAAGTACCCTCACCTGGTTCATGCTTCTGTGGCTACAAGTGCACCTGTTTATGCTACGGTCAACTTCCCAGGTATACACATACAACTGCTTGTCCCCTTATACTCAGTGACACCATGCATCCCCAGCCCCTTGCCCTAACTTAAACCATCACAATCAAATGCCCAACCCCAGTCCTCACTGTAACCGTAGCCAAAATGTCCCCACACTAATGGTACTGAAGTTTAGTTTTTGTTTGTACAGCCATAAAAAGACAAGTACATACACATTCTCACTTAATTTGGCCTTTATGTCCCCTTAAAAAGTGTAGCCCTAAGTAATGTCCTTTATGTTTTGCATAGTCAGAGTTTTATGCCAAACTCCATTTAAAAACAGAGGATTAGGAGGGAAATGAACATAAAATTCTACTTTACGTGAGTTAATATATTTTACTATTAAATTCAGCTTTGCATGATGCACCTTTCATTAATTTGAATGAAACTTCCTCCCTGTATTTCATTTAACCTGGAATCCCTGCGGTGTTCAGAATCAACAGTTTGTTAAACACAAAAAATATTAAATTGAACAAATCCTTCAAATCTCCAGTGTTGTTCGGTGTCTTGGAAGAAAGAGTACCAGACAGACCAAAGGTGAGGAAGGGTTCGTTCTCTATCTGTGTCTGTGTTTCGTTTGGCTGCGCCCATTGTTTTCCTCAGGAAGGCTGCAGCTTGAAATCAAGGTCTGAGTAACTTTGAACATGGACCTATGTTGTTCCACCCACATATTCGTGCTATCTTGAAGAGACTATCAAATATATTCAGGCCACATTCTCTTTGACTCCAGGAAAACATCTGGGGCAAAACACACACAGAATAGTGTAGGTGGATTACTGACGTCAGGTGCTTTTCTTCTTTTCAGTCAGCACGCAAGTAGTTATTTCCCAAACCACAGTAAGTCGACATTATTACCAGTAAGAGGCTGGTCTCGGTCCAGGATGAGATATTCCGCAGTTTTGTAACGGAGAGTTTCTCCTTTGAGAGCCTGCTTCTTGACTTTAATAAACTGTGAAATTCACTTCTTTTCACTTTCATCCTGACTGAACCCTTTCCCAAGCACTTGAATAGAACGTGACTCACGCTCTGTTTGAAGTTGAATTGGTGCTTTCACGACTGCTCAAAACGGTCCCATATGTTTACCAGGGTGTTTTTGTATTATTGTGGTCTTTTTATAGCAGCCTAAGTTTAAGTGGTTCTTTTGTTGTTTTCTCAGAGTACTTAGAGGTTGTGTGGCGTTCACTGGCCTCGGAGAATGCAGAGTGCCCCCTGTTGGTGAAAAAGGCTTCGGATACACTTGCGGAACAACTGAAGGACCCCAAGACTTATGACAACATCACTAAGGACTTCAAGTACAGTACATTTACTTTCTGTAACATTCTTACTCTGTTGCTAACACATCTGTTATTTAATGTAAAATTTTTAACAGACCAAGGCTAAGGGCAAAGTCAAATAGTGTATTTTAGTCCATATGTGTAACCTGCCAGTGATGAATAATTTATCAGGATTTAGTTGCATTCAAAACAAGACCTCATAATGTTATTTTATCACTGACATTTTATGTCACAGTGTCTGTGTGTGTTTGTTTTATTTTGTTCTTTTAATGGCAATCTAATTTAATTGTTGTTATCTGAATAACAGCAGAAGTGACCATATAATTTTTATTAAACTCAGCTTTGCCCAGGAACATTCGCTCAGAATTAGTTAAACCCTCCACAGTTGTTTTCACTTTGCCTCTCGGGCCTGTGGGGAAATGTACAAGCGTTTTTAGCACAGGACAAATAAGACTCTACTGTCCTCATTAGTTAATGTTTGGTGACCTTAGTAAAGTACCTGCATGACTCTGTTAACCTGCAGATAGAATCTTAAATATGTCTGTGTGCTATAAAGTCTCGGTCTTGAGAGCAGCTGTGGACTTTGTCTTCAGAAGACCTTAAGAAAAAGCACATATTAAGTTAATAGGAAAAACGACTGCGCTGTTGCATGTGCTAACATGTCTTGGTGAGCCATGCCAGGGAGCACATGTGCATCTTAATACCATTCTCCAACGACAATACAATACAATGCGGCATGATTACAGTTATTTCCTTTACAACTTGTTATACAATAAAACCGTCTATTTGTCTGTTATGTAGAAGCCTGCAGCTAGTTCACTTAGTATGGCAAAAACACAGAATCCCAGAGAAGAAGTTACCCTGACTTTGCATGGATGGACTATAATCCACCTTCCAGAACCTCTCAAGCTCACTGTACTTCATTTATTTAAGCCATGAAGTCAGAAACCTTTTTCCTGTTTTATGCCCAGCCCCAGCCTGGCAATCCACACTGACAATATGTAAAACTACAAATGTACTTTTTACTCTGTTTTTATACAGAGTCAAGCTAGTTAATGATTACCCCTATTTCTAGCTGACATAGCTAACTGGCTCCTGGCTTCAGCTTTGTATTAACTATAAAGAAACGAGAGCAATCTGAAACTTCTCATCTAACCTCTGGCTTAGGAGTAAATAATTTCCCAAATTGTCAAACTATTCCTTTAAATCCGCTCTTTCATACACTGCAGCCATACGTTTAGTCTAATAATGGGTGGACTGAAGTGATACTGTATGGGGAAGGTTCAAAGAGCAGGGGAGGTTGTTTTGGGTCCTGGCTAGAACCAGGTCCTGTTACTGGTTCATGAGTGTTTTTAAAGCATTTCCGGACACAGCCTGTGACTCTGGAATGTCGGATATGCTCCAGAGGTGGTCTGTTTGTAAAACGGTGGAAACACTTATCAGCCAGTCAGTAAAATCCATAGTTACAATATAGGCTATTCTTTGTTACATGAAGAGCAACAAGGATGTTGTGTGTGAAATATGTCTATATATTCTCTTCATTATCATTCTTATTATTTTATTTTTATATGTCTTCCATTGTCTCTGCCCTAATTTTATTTGTGCATGTTATATTGACTGCAAGGTCAGTCCTCATAATGAACTAATGTAATGGAGACTCACTAAAGCCTTGTGTCAGTGTCTGCACTGACCTGACCACATTGAACATCTTTTAGCTTCTTGCAGATTATTCAGACTGTCAATGCAGACATGTCCTCATTGCGGCACCATGGTTTTAAAAGCTTGTCCCGTTTCCAAACCACACTGCCTCAGAGAATACAGGACTTGCGTAACAATTTAATCAAACATCATTCACTGCACACTTGCATGCACTGCATATGGTACAGACACAGCCGAGTTGTGTCTGGAAGCAGCATATCACATGATAACCATGCGACCTAAATATATCAGTGTAAAGGTTTGACACATACTTAAGTTTATTACCACAAACTTTTTCACAAACGTGTGTGAAGCAACGGCAAGTGTCCACACTTCAGGAAATTATAGCAAATGTGCTCATTTCCACTTTGACACTGCAGATTGTGATGGTCATTTTGACAGATGACCTTAATAAGCATATGCACATGTATTAAAATCAGTTTATTTCAAACTGACAAAGCAACGTTGTTCTGAGAGCAAAGGAAAAGACAAATGTGCCAAGATGCACCGTGCATTTGCCAAAGCATGCTCTAACTTTTCTTCTCTTTCTCTCCCACATTCTTCTCCTCTTCCACCACCATTGTCATTCAATTTCCAACACTTCTTCATTTCTCCTCTCTACTTCCATGGTTCCTCTCTTTTTTGTCCTCCTCCATCTTCTCTCCCTTCCAGCTTGTGTTCCAAACTTCAGATCCAGACAGAAACTGACTCTGCCTATTTCTTGGAAACACTGGCTGGCAGTTTCATGGATGTGGTCCAGTACAATGAAGACAACAGGGGGTTTGAGGTGAGAGAGAGTAGACACGTGCCAAACAGCATTAATAAAACATAAAACTTTGAAGTCAGAGTAATCATTTTGTATTACGACAACCAATAGCTGGTGTTTTATGTCAAAACTCAGTGTCTTAAAATTAGTTTTTTTTTAATGCCAACTTTTTGTTTCATAGCTCTGCGTTGGTCTCGATGTGTACATGCATAAATTTAAATTGTGCTAAAAGATTCATCACCAAAATCACCAAACATATGTTTTTGATATCATTTGTTATCATGATGTATGTATCATAATGCCACGCGAATACTCATGTGCATTAAGTCAGAATTAAAAGGAGTTTGTAGTCTTTGTAGGTCACGTGTTGACCCAGTATCCGGTCTTAGTTGAGTGGAAGAAACCTGTGAGATATAAGAAATATAAGATAACATTGAAAGGCAGGAAGTTGGTTTTGAAAGAATTACAACAATTCTGTTTAGATAACACTACCTTTTTTTTTTTTTTTTTTTTTTTTTTTTTCG
>OMLM01003785.1:4030-16156 GCA_900302695.1 Helostoma temminkii | reverse complement strand
TCTAAAAAAAAACCATGGCTGCGGAGATTCATTCGAGGCCCCAGACCGCCAGACCGGTTCTTCTGAACAAGATCGAGGGACACTCGGACGCTGTCAATGCCGCCGTTTTGATACCGAAAGAGGATGGAGTGATCACGGTCAGCGAGGACAGGTGAGCTGGCCAAGCTAGCAGTAGCTAGCAGTAGCTAGCGGGATCCGTCTATTTGCTGATTCTTATTTTCGTATTTATTGGTGCACTGGGTTAATATAAACGAGTATAAGTAGTATTTTAGCTCTTTGAGTGATGTTTGTAGATTGTGATATTCTGTGTGGAGCAACATTTAGCCCAGGAGGATGTGGAATAGAAATTCACAGGAATACATCAAAATATCCGCGGACAAACACCCAGCCCTGATAGTAAACATGTTTAATGTTATAGTTTTTATTCTCTGTAGTTTCACGACTTATAGTTTAGGTTTAACAGCTACTTAATGTCCCGCTGTATCAGCTCACTAGCTTAGCTTAGCTCTGCGCTGCTAATAATAAACACCACAAACTTGCTGCTTTCAAATCAAGACTGTTTATTTCAGCTCCTCTAAATGAAACACTTCGACCTGGGCTGACAGCTGTTTGATTTTATGTCATAATAATAATAATAATAATAATAATAATAATAATAATAATAATAATAATAATAGAGCAGGGGAGCCTCGAGTTGTCAGTCCTTTTTATTTACAAGTCGCATTAATGGTGACTGACAGCTACTGTGGCTGTGCATGATCTAATATCTGCTGAAATGGTTCTGCTCGGTGATCACATCTGTTCCTCGGCTGTAATAGAAAGTCCCTTTGTTGTTCTTATGACTGATCCAAGTTGATGCCATATGTTCAACACAACCTGGAGGCACCAGGACAGATGCATGTTTACTTGAGGTCATTGTAGCAGCAGCCAGATAACCACTGTTACATCAGCCCATCACATTCACTGGGGACCCTTAAGGCTGGCAGGGTGTGTTATAATTCACAGATAAAGGAACTTAGATACTGTGAAGAAACATGATGTAGTTCCCATCATACATCAAACCCACTTGCCTTTCAGAAGGGAAGTTGTGGGGAAATGGTGCAGCAGTCGGCACCTCAGGTTGATGAAACAGCTCTTGAAACTGTTTATGCAGTGACTTTGCACACTAAAAGTAAAACCTTAAAACTGAATCCTTACAAAATAATGGAAGTTTATTTTAAGCGCAACTAAACTAGCAACTATGTGTGGCTTTTAAGAGGAAACAACAACCAGACACGTGATCTGACATTTCCACTTGTTAT
Source organism: Helostoma temminkii (assembly GCA_900302695.1). Lineage (NCBI taxonomy): Eukaryota > Metazoa > Chordata > Actinopteri > Anabantiformes > Helostomatidae > Helostoma > Helostoma temminkii. The sequence goes on along the minus strand of OMLM01003785.1, from coordinate 14,855 downwards.
TTTTTATATAGTGGAATCAACGGATTTGTACTATAAACTGGTAAATGTTTTAAAGTAAGATACTAATTCTAATGATAATTATCAAATAAATACCTCTCATTATATATATAGAACTAAGTACTGAAAGCTGGTGAAAGCCAGAAGTAGTTCAGCGCTAAGTCATTACTTCTGTAAAAGGGTTTCCAATGCAATTTCTGCTAAGCTCATGTGCCACAGAGATAATACTAAAAGAGTGACTTGCTAAGAACACATTTTCACCAGCTGAAATTTAAACATATCATTAGTAAATTTGTTATCGCGAACCTTCCAGTGCTGCTTTGTTAACACAATCAAGCTTTGTCTATAAAGAGAGTTGGGGCTGGTTTCCCAGATGAGGATTAAACGTAGTCCTCAGTGTGGGAACTCTTGTATGGATATTTCCAATGAACGATGCCAAGTTCTTTTTTTATTTGTTTGTTTGCCTAATTGTGTAAAAGATAGGACGTGCATTTAAACTTGGGATTCTGCATCAACAAGTGACCCTCATAAAATGAGCTGGACTACAGAATGACCTGCGAGTGGTTTGTGGAAGTAACATATTTTGTAGGAGAGTGCTGTGAATGTGATGTTTCTACATTTTCCCTCAGAACCATCCGAGTATGGCTGAAGAGAGACAGCGGTCAGTACTGGCCCAGCATCTACCACACTGTCTCTTGTGAGTAAGACTGCAATGCTTTTGTGGGAAAAGGAATAACTAAAATGCTTGTATTTGTGTGTATTAGTGGAAAAAGACTCGTCTGCTAGTCTGGACCACTGCAGCTATGTAATACCTGCTTCTCTGCCACATGTTATGTATACATTGATTTCTCTGCTCATGGTGAATGCCTCTGTTTCTTAGCTCCATGCTCCTGCATGTCGTACCACCATGACAGCAGACGCATCTTCATAGGCCAGGACAATGGAGCTGTTGTGGTGAGTGAAGCAAAGTCAAAGGAATAGCGTCATGTGTTAGCTGCAGGGATTCTCTTTTGGTTATCGAAACCGTCTAGTTTTTTTTTTTTGTTGTTTTTTTTAGCAAAACCTGAATATCAGGGTTGAAATAGGCTACAATTCCAATATTTGCTCATGCAAAAGAGTTATTTGATTTGAAACGTCTTGTATTTTCTTGCCTTCTAGGAGTTTCTCATCTCTGAAGACTTCAACAAGATGAACCACGTCAAAACGTATCCAGGTGAGAATGTGAGATCCGGGAACATTAAATCCCAACAGATCTGTTTGGTAGCACCTGGACCTATTTTTAGTTTTTAGAACTGATGAAGGTGTGGGTGTGTGTGGTAACAGATTTGGCCACTACATTGACTAGCTAGTTTAACTGAAAGTGTCAGTACATTATATTTACATTTTTTACACTGTAAAACATCTGCTATAATGAGATCGAGTGAAATCAGTGAAGTGACAACATATCTGTCCATAACAAATTAAAGTGCTGTGCTTTGTCAATAGTCATTTTGTATGTTCAGAAAGAGTCTTATGTACTATGAGACTTTTTGAATAATTGCAATTGTGTGGTAATTATTCCTGTTTTCTAAGATACAGTCTTGATCCTCTCCATTGTTGGTGCATTAGTATGTTTTGTTTTTGTATGTTATTCACAAAAAACTATTGATCAGTGGAATTGTGTGTTACCAGCTGCAGGACTGCGTGTTGCAATTCAATAGCGTATGTGTGTGTATGTGATACAAACGACTGTTCATTAAACAACACAACTATTCATTTAATAATTTCTCTTTAGGAATAATTCTGGTCAAAAACTCCACATGGTAGTGTTAAACTTTATTAATAGGTTTTAGCAGAACAGATTTAAGAAATTTCCTAACACTCATATACAGTCATTAGGTAATGATTTCATCTCTTGACACATTGTCATAATTGAATGGTTATGAACAGAGCACAGTTCTTCTGACGTCATCAACATTCATCTTATCTTCTCAGGGAAAATGGCTTTAGAGGATAAATCACCGTATCACCTCACATATGATCTACTTTCCACCACATGTTGTAAAATCAGAGCTGTACTAGTATAAAACATGACTCACAATCAGGTGAAATGGGCATTAAGGTGTGTCTGTGCTTGCCTCAGCGTTGGCAACTAGGAAAGTGACCACTGATCAAAAATGTTCAGTACACAGTGCTGTGAAAGTGTATTTGCCACCTTCTAGATGTATTTATTTATTTATTTATTTTGCATATTTGTCACACTTAAATGATTCAGATCATCAAACTGATAGTAATTCACAAAGATAATCAGAATCATTACAAAATGCAGTTTAAAAAAAAAAAGCTTTTCCAAACCTGCCTGGCCATTTGTAAAAAAATTAATTGCCATCACGTTGCTAAATCATGAATGAACTGTGATTAAGCACAATTTTTGGAAAGCTGAGTTCAGTTTCACTTACGCTACAGCCAGGCCTGGTTACTGCCAGACCTGATAAATCAAGAAATCACTTAAATAGAAGCTGTCTGACAAAGTGAAACATGCTAAAAGATAATTCAAGAACAGATGAGAAACAAAGTAATTGACATGTATCAGTGTAGAAAGGGTTACAAAGCCATTTCTAAGGCTTTTGGACACCAGCAAACCACAGTGAGAGCAATTATCCACAAATGGAGAAAACTTGGAACAGTGGTGGCCAGCCTACCAGAATCACTCCAAGAACCCAACGACTCATCCAAGAGTTCATTAAAGAACCCAGAATAACATCTAAAGAACATCAGGCCTCACTTGCTTCAGTTTTAGATTACTAATTTAGAAAATTCTGTGTTATATGAGCATGTTCATGATGATGCAGACACACTATTTTATCTACATATGTGGGGGGGGAAACAGGAGCAAAAGCTCACAATAGTTTAGGCCTCAGAGCCTGGACATGTGGCCACAGTTTGGTCATGAGGCAGTAAAACACAAAAGAACAAAGAATTTTCTCATTGCTTTAAAGTAGTGCAGGCAAAAATGGATGCTACGTCTGCCCTGATGACTTCAGGGTTATTTTTCCTTCCATTCTAATGACGCATCTTACAAATGTCTTGTGCACTTGAAAGAGACAGTAATTACTTCACTTTTGCTTTATTTGTCTGTGACATCTTCTATTACAATAAGCTGTTATAACTTGAGTTGCATTAAAGCATTTCTCTATTAAATAGTTGTAAAACCTGTGCATTTTGCATGTAATGATATTTATAATGATTTTATTCTTGGTTTAAATTTTGTCATGACTTTTAGAGAAGTTGTATGTTTTTAAGAGAAATTATTCAAATCTGGGTCTAAAATTGTGAAAATACTTGTTTGGCCCACAGTGGCCTGAAAGCCAGTTAGAGCAGAATACAGACATTAAAAGCACATGAGCACATACTGTGCTAATCTGACTGCAGGATTGTGGTATTGGTTTTATATTACATAGGTTTAGCTATTAGCAAAGTTCTACAGAACACATTCTACACAATGCAGTGTTTCGAAAGAGAGTAAAACCCTGCCGTAGGTAAAATGCTAGACACAGAAATGTAACAAATTAAGGGTAATCCCAAAATGGGCCATTAAGACTGATGAGTACAAATCTTTTGAATGGATTCGTCTTAGTCTGGATTAGTGTGACACTAAGCAGATCAGCACATGAAAGGGCAAATTCGCCTTAGATTGTTTACCTAACATGCTGTATGTGTTTTGCAGCCCACCAGAACCGTGTGTCGGATATGGTGTTCTCCTTGGAGAGTGAGTGGGTGGTGAGTACCGGCCATGACAAGAGTGTTAGCTGGATGTGCACTCAGAGTGGCAGCATGCTGGGAAGACACTACTTCAACGCCTGGGCTTCCTGCTTACAGTATCCTTCATTTACTTACTGCGTGTACTAGTACACAGATGTATCGCTCAGTTCAGAACTTTTTAGTAAATTGTCTGTTGAATCCTTGACTTTATGCTCAGATATGACCATGAGACGCAGCATGCCTTTGTTGGCGATTACTCAGGCCAGATCACACTGCTGAAACTGGAAAAGCAGACATACTCCACCATCACTACCCTGAAGGGTCACGAAGGTAAAGACGGACTCTGTATACACAAATACACAAATGCCAACACATAACAAATCACATTTATCATCAGCACAACTGTTGTTTTCTCACAGTGCGTCGGAGCGGTTGTGTGTTGCATACTTCTTCATAAAAACAGGACAAGATGCCAAAAATGCAGATGTGCCTGCTACATTTATATAACATTATGACCACCTGTACAATCTATTGCCATCCAATACAACACCTCTTCATACTGAAATATGTTGTGTTAAGACGTTTTGGACCCCTCACTGATGTAAATAGGGAACCCGCACACACACGCACACCAGCATCAGCTTGTTCATGCTGATGCACCACACAATTGATGTACAGTTAATGTTCTATCCCCCTGCACAGCTTTTACTGTATGCAGCAAGAATGTGCCCTGCATGTTTTTATTTAAAGGAACCTTAAACACAACTTTATCAGGGATACATTGTTACAGTCACATGTAGTGTATATTTCATGTAGTCTTGATTTAGGTGTGTACAGTAACAGTTAAAATGGTAGGAAATTTAGTCCAATTAAATCTTAGCACACTATAGTCAACTTTAATCATATAAAACAATTTTGCTGACAACAAGACTGTGGCCAATAAAAATTCTGAGTGTCCAGTAACCTTGGAAAACCACTGGCCATAGTGGCTGGTTTATGTCAGGCCCTGTGTATATTTAATGATATAGTTTTATTAATGTTATGTTGTGTCTGACATCAGAACTTAGCCACATAGCATTGTTTGCATAAGCTATGCTGTTTGAAAACTAAATAGGGAATACAAATAAGTTTGACATGTGTGTAAAAGTAAAGCAAAATCATGCCCTAAGCAAAAGCCAATAACAGAAGGTGTAAGCAGATGGATTTCACATTAACAAGAAAAAAAACTTTAATTATTTTCCTTAAAGGGCCAATGTAAAAGAAGAACCAGAGCATAACAACATAGAGAGCTGCTACAAATGCTTTGATAAAAGCCTAATATTTGCTTCCTAAGTGAGCAGGATGTGAGATTTACTTTCCAACTTCACTGTTGGGTGTTGGTGATGGAAAATTTCATCTCACTGACTGTCTGAGTCCTTGAGATTGTATTGTCATTGTGAAAAACTCCCTCCCATCAAGATGAAAAGGCATCATCCAGGGATAAATACATTAGTTGGATGGGATTTGTATTCAGGGTTTCAGTGCACTTGCCAAGAAAATGTATCCCTCTAGGACACTTCACTGTGTGAAATAAATATTTTACTGTGTTCTTCTTTGGACATTTATTGCATCTGAGCTCATGAGCTTGTTGAGAACAGGCGGAGAATGACTCATCTGACCATCTGTTACTCACAATGCAAATTCTTACCACAGCCATTTTGGTTAAAGGTTGGCCAGTTGTAATGGGAATACAGAAAAAGGAAAGAATGACAGAAAATGAACACATCCTTACACCATAACTATTTTCATGTTCATTTGACTTGGCTTAAGGTCAATTCATACTTTGTACGTTGTGGAGGTCTGAGTACAGACCCACTGATCAATTTTCATATGATATTATGTTATAATTGATTTAAATTCTTAATGATCATTAGAAAACAGAATGCAAAGGCCATACTAAACATCAGAGTTACATCAACAGTTTTACGCAAGCTTTGTTCCTTCTGCCAGGTTGTTTTCTAGCAGCACCAGGAAATAGCTTTTTCCTGTGATCAAAGGATTTTTCTAGTGGTTTTATATCCTTCGGTTTGTGCACTAAAATATTGGCACATTATTTTTTTTTTATCCGAAGTTAGTTTGACACAGATAAGCAGCCTTGTATGACTTTTATTCCTGGTGTATGAGTTCAGCTGACTGGTGAAATTAGAATTGTTTTTTCACATTTAGCAGAAAAATATGGTTAAACCTCAACTACTCAACAACAAAAAGCCGTGTGCTGTTTTGGGAAACAGCCAGGAAAGATGAGTGTGTGTTTAGTTTGTGTCATGTTTTCTGACCTCAGAGAAGAATGGGCAGATGGTAGGTGCTGTGTGCTTGATCAGCTGAATACAACTGAGATCCCTGCTAAAATAAAGCCAAGGGTCATAACCAGAACAAGTTCTTGATCCAGTACACACAGTGAGATGCACGATTTTTCTTATTGTTCCTCAAATGCTCTTCACATGTATAATTAATCATCATTATAACATAATCACACACCACTTGCACCTTAAAATTGATTGAGAACCACATTTCATGTGATGTGTAAATCTTTCCTTATGAAGAGACTAAAGCTTTTAGATACATGCACGGGTTAGAAAAGAAAACGTATCACACTGGGACAGAGTAGATATTTAAAGTTGCAAGAAATAATATCCAGGTTCAGCACAAATATTCAAAACTGTATTTGAATAAAAAATATGTTTTTTTTTAACTGCAAGAAGAAGCACAACACTGAATCAAACAGAGCTCATTGTGGACTAAACTGAATTATGGAAAAAGAGAATGTCCTCAAAGTATAAAGTATAACTGCTGCTCTGCACATGCACACACAGACTAAATGCACATAAGTGCAATAAAACTATGCAATATACCTGCTGCTATACACACAGACACAAACATCCTGCTATTGTATGCTATTTCATCAACAATCTGATATTTTCACTCTGTTATTAGATGTGTTTTACTGCTATTATAGTTTATGTTATATTGCCTCAGCAGTATGATTTTTGCTGTGTACCGCCCACATTCCCAACTTAACTTGTTCTGTTGGACCTATCTGTATTTCATTCAGCATACACCAGGGGGAGCCAACAGACCAGACCACAAAACTGTCCTCAACAAGCCCTTGCAGCAGAAAATAGCACATGTCACAATGATTATGTTTTCTCCTCCAGGAAGTGTAGGAGCTCTGTGGTGGGACCCTGTCCAGAGGCTGTTGTTTTCAGGGGCCTCCGATCACAGCGTCATCATGTGGGACATTGGGGGCCGCAAAGGACGGACACTATTGTTGCAGGGACACCAGTAAGTTCTTTGGTGTTTCATACTGTATGTGCATAGATCCTGAACAGATTTCCTCCTGTGTTTCGTAAAGATCGCAGTGCTTAAAATTGGGTTGTCATGACGTCACACACTTATGCCATAGGTTTTCTAGAAAACACACACATTCAATTCTCAATGTCTTGTCAAAGACAGGTCTCAGTGCTGCCAATAAAAGCTGTCCTCAGCCACTGACTTTGTTTTTATCTCTACCTCTTGGTCTTCATAAATATTTCACCACCTCTTAGTCCCACTAGTGGAGGATTTGCAGAGTTGTGCCACTTATACAGCAATAAAAATGAAAGTTATGGTGGTCTTGCAGTCCTGACAGGAACATAATCCGCTTAACACCCTGTATTTTTTCCCTATTTTCTATACTTCATTTATTTGAGTTTGTAGATATATGTAGTAGATCTCCATCTATGGGACTTAACAGTTTAGCGACGGAGTAATTCATTATAGTTAGATGTTGTAATAAATGCATACATCCGTTTGTCAGCTTATTAACAATACAGGAGATGGAAAGGTCCTTTTGGAGTTTGAACTTAAATTTTAATGTTCTGTGGCTTTATTTGAATTATTGTGTTGTGCTGTTTCACCCCCCCATTCTAAACACTATTTGTGCTTCATGCATTAGTTTTTGACCACTAGTATTATGAAAAAGCAAACATGCTTTCACAGTATCGCTTGTAAAGATGTAATAACTGAAGATGCCTTTTAAACTCTGTTTTGGGCTCCACCGCCTTTTAGGGAAGTTTCAGATTAAGCCTTTAAAGGCTTCACTACATTCAACAAGGTGCTACAAACTTTTTTGAATGCTGTACAATGCTCGACAGGTTATGTACAATTAGTTTTTAAGAGGATCTGTAGAGATGAGTGATAAGTCTCTGGGATCAGGACAGTTTGTTTTGTTAGCCATTGTTTAAATAAAATATTTATTACAGCAAAAAGACCACATCCTGCAAAACCTCTGAAACAGTGCCTCACAAGTCCAAATCAGAATTTGTTTTTATTTGTATTATTTATTGCAGTAACCTGGACTCTTCTCCTTTTTCATTGTTCCTCTTGTCCTTTATTCTTTTATTCTTAGTGAACGTGTTCAGGCCCTGCGTTACCTCCAGTTGACGAGGCAGCTGGTGTCATGCTCAGCTGATGGAGGCATCGCGGTGTGGAACATGGACACACAGAGAGAAGAGGTTTGCATCACTGTCACAGTGTTACACCACTATTATGCCTTGTAACAACACCATCCAACACACAGTCTACAGTTACTTACTCAGATACACGCTGATATGATATTTTATTCAAACTTATTATTCGTTTTTTATACTTTTTCTCATAATATTGTAAAATGCTAATGAATTGAAGGCAGGTTCCTTTCTGTTTAAAACCAAATATTTTGATATATGGGTACAGAGTTCATGCAGTATAATGGTTTAAGCAGCATAGTAGCTATCATAGAGTACTGTGGTACTAGAAGTTGTGTGTTTTCACCTCTATATTGTGACCGCAGTGAACTCAGTCCTAATCATCTTTGCATGTTTAAGGATGATTTTTGCATCACGTGTGTGTGTGTGTGTGTGCAGGCGCCCCAGTGGTTGGACAGCGACTCATGTCAAAAGTGTGAGCAGCCTTTCTTCTGGAACATCAAACAGATGTGGGACACGAAGACCCTGGGGCTCCGACAGGTACGATGGTTTGATCACTGTGCGTAGGAGTTGCTGATCCCTCAGCTCTTCAGTCATGTTAATATATGGGTGTGTATTCACAGCATCATTGCAGGAAGTGTGGCAAAGCCGTGTGCGGAAAATGTAGCTCCAAACGCTCCACATTTCCAATCATGGGCTTTGAATTCCCTGTGAGAGTTTGTGATGCCTGCTTTGATACCATCAAAGAAGAAGAGTGAGTATAAGACTTCTCTAAATGTTTCCTACTGACTGGCATCGTCTGTCTCCATTGCTGAACATTCTAACGATGTTATTAGTATTGAATGCTGTCTGATAAAATGCTGCCATTGTGTTTGTGTGTGTGGTGCAGTCGAACACCGTTGGCCACGTTCCACGAGGGAAAGCACAACATCGCCCACATGGACATGGATCCATCCAGAGGCCTGATGGTCACTTGTGGAAGCGACCGCATTGTTAAGGTCAACAACAGTTCTTTGATACCAGATAACTCATGCATGTGTTCGGGCTTTGACAAAGACAGACCATTTGAAGCTAAACTCAAACAGAAACAAATGAAATCAGTGATCATCAGCTGTTGTCCTAGATTTTGGCAAGGTCATTGTTGCAGGTAGTTTTAAATTAGAATAAAATCATACCATCTTATTGAAGCTACAGTTGTTTAAAAATGGGTTTCACTGCAAAGCAATTGACCAACCTCTCTGAATGACACTGCATCATTTAGGTGCAGTAAAACTGTGAACATGACCTCGGCTTGTAAGCTGATGTAGTGTTTAGAGCATTTACAGTAGCTTCTGGCGTAACATGATGACTGTGAAGAGCTGTGTCAACAAGATGCAATTAAATTAACAATTACCAATTACCAAACCCATTTAGTGCGTTTAAACACAACACAACACACTTGCTCTTGTGCTAATAATCTGACCAGATGTCCAGACTTCTAGTTGCTGTTATTATTATTATGATGTTTATGATGATGATGATTCTGATAATGTAGTTGATTGACTGATGCTGGCTCTGTTCCATGGTTTAGACATTTTCAGAGGGTTAGAGTGAAGCTTTGGCGTTGTGTCATTGTGGTAAAATTAGGCTAGTTCAGTTTTACCGTAGACACACTGTATAGTTGTTTGTGTTTGTTTTTGTTTTTTTTCAGTGTGATGTGTTCCCAGAGTTTTTTTGTTTTTAAACAAAGCTTTCAAGCAAATAATTTTCATTAAACAATCTTCAGGTTATTCCACAAATCATTTCGGTCTTAATTACAACAAACATTTGCAGTGTAGTAACAGCTTTGATTTGCACTGTGTTTAGTCATGTTTTCATTGTGCAACGCTGGATGTTTTTCAGTAAAATATTCAGGTGGATACACTTTTGAGGCCGCAAAGTAAATAGGATGTTTTTCAGGAAGAAGTGTCAAATATTGCATAGTTACAGCTTCATAAGAGGATGTGTTACTTTTTATTGTGTTATGTAATAGCAGATTGATTTTCTTCATCTTAAAATGTGGGACATTTCTAACATTTTGATTATTTTCTGACCTCATTATTGATCAAGTAACTGATTCAAAGAATAATTCATAGCAAAACTTATTGTTAGTCGACTTGACCTAATATATACCAACAGTAATAATCCAAAATCCTTAATTCAGCCTTACACAAGCCCTCATCTGTCTTTGTTATTGGCTGTTTTTCTCCACAGATCTGGGATATGACGCAGGTGGTTGGCTGTAGCTTAGCAACAGGCTTTTCTCCGCGCTGATTGGCCCAGATCACTACACAGGCCACCCACTCTTCCAGTGTCATGGAAACCCCTTTGTACAGGACATCTCTGCATCATGCCTGGGATCTTCAGCTACGACCAGGCCTGCTCTTGGTGTGCGTGCGTGTGTGCGTGCGTGTGTGTGCGTGCGTGCGTGCGTGTGTGTGCGTGTGTGTGCGTGTGTGTGTGCGTGTGTGTGTGCGCGCGTGTGTGTGTCCATGGTGTATCCCTCCACATTCATATTGCTTATTTACTTTAATTTCACTAACTCTCACTCCTAAATCAAAGTATGTGTGACTTTGACTTTCTGC
>OMLM01003784.1:88442-114954 GCA_900302695.1 Helostoma temminkii | reverse complement strand
GTTTTTATTTTTTATTTTTTTGGCTTGTAACATCGGAGTGTGCAATGTTATGCTGTTTGTTTGTAAGGCAATGTGCAATGATGGATACAGCCACATAATAATAACTAGTGCTGCTATAAATGTTGCTAACTGGACTTTTTAAAGAACATAGTTACACAGACAGAAGTGTCAGAATTCACTACAGAGTTTGGTGCTACGCCAAAGAGTATGCATGTTATCATTACATATCAGTGTTCTTTATCTGTGCACTGGTGGTGTATACTTTTTTCAGTCTTCACTGTTTGGTTTACATCACTGCCTGTTGGCAGTATGGTTTTGCATTTTTGTATTTGTAAACTTACAAATGGTGGTGTGAGCATGACCTACGTTTTAGAAAACAGCCCAAGTACACATTGAGGAGGTGGCAGTGGCCCTTTGTGTGGATGATTTGCGACCCAGGTCCTCCTGGCCTTATTTCAAAGTGTCGCTAGACACTGAACCTCCAAAATATCCAGCGGTTCCACAAGCCAATGCACTCTGGGTGCTGGTCACAAGCTTGGTGCAAAACTAGGGAGGGTTGTGTTAGTAAGGGCATGCTCTGCTATGGTGATCAGGGATAAGCTGAAAGAAAAATTATCTCATCTCTATATTGGGGATCATGTTGCTGGCATTATGTAGTGAATTAAACATAGCTTACTTTTAAAAGAGTTGGAGACAGTGTCAGTGCCAACCACCCCAACAACAGTGTCCTGCCACTCGGTTGGGCATTTTCGGATTAAGTTCCTCTCAACTGACAGCTGAACCAAACAAGACTTTCTTTTGTTTGGCATTGTGTGTTTATGGTCCAAACATATGCCAGGATGGAGAATATATTCTTGTCAGGGGTCAGTTCCAAATGTGTGGGGTAATTTGGTAAGTAATTAATAAATTTCAGAGTCCAACACCAAGTGCTTGGCTGATGAGTGAAGGAGTACAACTCATTTTGGGGGACATGGTCTGCAAATGCTCCCTACCCACAACACTGACTCCCATTAACTGTGAATATTCTGGTTGTATTGAGCTGATATACAGTTCAGTCATGGACTTTTAACACCTTGCTAAACCTTTAGGACTCTCTAGGTGACCCATAACCTTGTGTACCTACTGAATCCCCAAGGTCTCTTTGCCTGCACTGTATATAGGTACAGTATGTCAGGAGTTATGTCAGTCTTTCTATCTGATTTAGTTCTTAGTATAGATAAAATAATTATAGTGGGTGTCTTTAACATCCGTGTAGATGTTAACAGTGACTGTCCTAACACTGCTTTTAATTAATTATTAGACTCAATTGGTTTTACCCAAAATGTAAATAAACCCACTCACTGACTTAATCACACCATTGACCTTGTTCGGACTTATGCCATTGACATTGAACATTTTATAATATTTTCCCAAAACCCTGTTTTATCGGACTGCCCGAAAAAACTGTTACCAAATTTAAGGAAATGATTCCATCATCTGTTACTTCAATACCATGTACCATCACAGAGGAGAGCAGCTTTCTGAACTTTACTCCAATTCAAGTCAATTATTATGTGGATAATGCTGCAGCTTCACTGCGTACAGCACTTGATAATGTTTCATCTGAAAAAGAAGGTTAGCTCCATGGCATAATTCACAAATCCATAGCTTAAAGCAGACATTGCGAAAGCTGAAAAGGAGGTGGTGTTCCATCAGTTCAGATGAATCTTTATTAGTCTAGAATGATAAAAGATAATGATAAAAAAGCCCCTCATAAGACAAGATCTACATATTATTCATTGTTAATAGAGGAAAATAAAAATAACCCTAGGTTTCTTTTCAAAGAGTGATAGCTCTGTTGAGCCCAGTATTCCCTTAAACTTAGTAGCAATGACTTTATGAATTTCTTTACTAATAAAATCATCACCATTAGAGAAAAAAATAATCAGATCTACCCTGCGCATAGAATGGAAAGAGTTGAATGTACAGCAGCTCTAGGTTTGTTTATAAGACCTCAGTGTTACTTAGACCACTTCCTCCCTGTAGATCATGCTGAGTTAACCTTAATAATTACCTCATCTAAACCATCAACCTGTCTCTTAGACCCAATCCCAACTAGACTGCTCAAAGAAGTTTTACCTTTAACCAGCATGTCTGTGTTAGATTAGATCAACTCATCTTTACCAACAGGTTATGTACCACAGGCCCTTAAACTTGCTGTAGTTAAACCATTACTCAAAAAAAAAACCCTTGACTGTGGGATTTTAGCCAATTAAAGACCGATATCCAATCTGTCCTTTATTTCTAAAATCGTTGAAAAAGTAGTTGCAATAATGTGACCACCTGCTCAGGAATAACCTGTATGAAGATTTCCAGTCAGTACGTCTGTACATCATAGTACAGAAACAGCTCTGGTGAAGGTCACTAACGATCTTCTGTTAGCTTCAAACAATGGTTTTCTCTATATACTTGTCTTGTTAGATCCCAGTGCTGCTTTTGACACTATAGATCACAACATTTTATTACACAGACTCGAACATGTCATTGGGATTAAAGGAACAGTACTAGGTTGGTTTAAGTCTTATCTGTCAGATAGGTTCCAACTTTCCATGTTTTCCATGCACACAAAAGTTAGCAGCATTTTGAGGAAACACTCTATAAACTACCTATGAGTGACCACATAAACAGGCAAGAGGAAAACCCAAAAGGGTTTATTTACCCAAAAAGATATATATAACATTCATTCATTCATCTTCTATACCGCTTAGTCCCCGCAGGGGTCACGGGTGTGCTTACGGGCGAGAGGCAGGGTACACCCTGGACAGGTCGATATATATAACAATTAACAAAATATTAATGCTGGGCCCATAAAAGGGGTCAACAAAACCAAACCTAACTCAACCAAAGTAAACCAAGTAAACTCAAACCAACTAACCCCTTAACTGAACACAGACGAGAACATATATGTATATATATATAATGGCTGATCAGACCACCTAAGACACACAGGGGAATAACTAACAGACAAAATCACTAAAAGAAATATTAAACAAAAATTACAATTCCTCCCCTTGGGGACACAGACTTTTGGTACGGTCTGGTTAGCAACTTCCTGTATTTAAGTCTTCTGCTTCCTTTTTGCATCCACGAAACCAGGCATCCTCCAGCAGCAGAAGCCCACAGCCACACCACCAGCGCTGGTAACCTAAGGAATTATAATTAATCCCAAGCAAAAATAATTACCTAAAGTATGACTGTACAAAAGTTAACTAAATGTGTGCGCTACAAATAGAACTAATGTACTGCCTACTTTTAAAATAAACTGAATATATGAAATGACTGTGCCCATTTAATATAATATGTACAATAAAGTAATGTGTATCAGCTACAGAAATTGCTAAATATAACTCAAACCCAAAGTGTGCAGTGCTGGTGGATTACCGACATTTAAAACTGCTGTGTGGCATCAGGAGAGGCCATCACACTACCATTGCTATGCAAATGACACACTATATTTAGCCATTAAACCAAATCAATTAGTCAAACTTCAAGACATAAAGGCCTGGATGTCCAGCAAATCTGTACTTCTAAATTCAGACAAGACAAAGGTTATTCTATTTGGGCCTGAAAACCTCAGAGATACAATGTCTAATCATATAGTTATTTTAGAATATTTGATTCAGTCAGATCTCTGGCTGCAGCATTTTGGATCAGCTGGAAGCTTTTTAATGAGTTACTGGGACATCCTATTAGAAGAGAATTACAGTAGTACAGTCTAGAAGTAACAAATGCATCACTTTGAGACAGGATGCTTCTAATTTTAGAGATATTCCTCAAGTGGAAGAAGGCAGTTCTAGAGAATTATTTAATATATGACTTAAAGGAGATATCCTGGTTAAAGATAACTCCAAGATTCCTCACAGTAGTGCTGGACGCCAGTGCTATGTCATCTAAACAAACTATATGATTATATACTATATGAGATCATATTTCTCCTACATTAGCTTTCCTTCATTGGCTCCCTGTAAAATCTAGGATACAATTTAAAATCATTTACCTTACATATAATGCACTTAATGATTGAGCCCCTTCATATCTTAAAGACCTTATAGCACCATGTCATTCCAAAGAACACACAGAGTGTAGGTCTACTTGTGATTCCCAGAGTTTCCAAATGTAGAATGGGAGGCCTCTCCTGTGGAACCAGCTCCCAGTTCAGGTTCAGGAAGCGGAAATGCTCTCTACTTTTAAGACTAGGCTTAAAACTTTGATAAAGCTTATAGTTAGAGCTGGTTCAGGTGACTCTGATCCATCTCTTAGTTATGCTGTTATAGAATAAGACTGCTGGGAGACTCGTGACACACTGAGCTCCTCCTTATTCCATACATCACCATTGTTTAAAATTATGACTCATTGTGGGCAGATGACTGCCCACAATGAGCCTGGTTCTGCTGGAGGTTTCTTCCTTTCTAAAATGGGAGATTTTCCTCTCCACTGTTGCCTAGTGCTTGCTCAAGGGGGATTTGTTGGGTTTTCTGTATTGTTTTAGTTGTATTTTATGGTCTTAAACCTTACATTGTAAAGTGCCTTGAGATGATTTTTGTTGTAAATTGGCCCTGTATAAATAAACTTGAATTGATAATACAGCACAAACATATGTAGTAAAATCATCAATGTAAGCACATAACAAAGTCCTTATAACAAACTGGTTACACACAAAAAAAGTAATCTCAAGGCACTTTACAATATAATTTTTAAGACCTTTTTAATAATTTTATATATGAGGGTGATCAGTGGACCCCATGCTTTTTTTGCATTTTCCTGTTTGGTAGACTCCAGTCCCAGAAAGGTCCAATCTAAATTTCCTACCTTCCCGATGTATGTCAGGTGGAGTGTCATAGCCAGCTCTGACCAATCACCATCCATCAGAGCCTCTGCTTAGCGCTCCAGTGTGTCCTTCCTGCAGTGACATTTCTCTACAAACAGCAGAAACAAACTGTTGGATGCATGAACACAAACGGCTCACGGAGGCTTGTAGACCCTTTTGTGGTAGCAGGAGAATTTTTCATTTGTTTTACAGCAGCACTATCTATGGTGGACCAGAAGATGTGTCTAAATCAAACCAGTGAGGTTTAATACTACATTCATACACTGTGTTTTTGGCAGTTTGACCATTGGTAGACAGACATTTGCTTCACGTAAACCCAACGTGTCAGAGGTGCATCAGCAAACTGGAGGGCTGAAAACTTGCTCCAGAGACAGGCTCTGAGTACAGTACAGAATTTTAGCCACAGAATCTGGCAACAATCTGCATAGTTTATCAGCCTGAAAATGTACAGAGACATTCTGAAGATGACAGGGACCTAAAGGGGGTTAAAAATGTGACAGTAATAGAATAATTCTTTGTGTTAAGAAATATCAAGGAATAGAGGCGTACAGCAGTAATCACTGAAGAATGAGCACATGGTACTACTACGCAGTAAAGACACAAGAGACATCTGTCATTCAGATGAGGACGGATGTAGGTCACTGTTGCTCGTGTGCTCTCTGAGCAGGGTCTGATTAAAGCGGCAACCTAAGGCCTAAGATCTTTGCCCTGCTGTCACTGCCAAGTTACACAACATTTGACTTTTTTTCCCTTGTAGTTGAGAAGGCTCCCTCCACATTGTTCGTCATGGAGAATCCTTCCCCATCACCTCCCCGAGTCCAACTTAGAACCACATATATTGGATTACCCAACTGTCAGTCAATCATATGGACACTGATGCAAGCCCACCATGAGACATCCCAAACAGATGGCCAACCACCACCACACACGCATACCCCCCACCCAGCCCTAGCCTGGACCCACTCTCTTTGAGAGAGACAGTAAGCTCCTTAAATTTTTTTTTCATGCTTATCACTAATTTAGGTCTTTGCATCAAAGTGATATTTTGACACCAATAATGACGTCCTCTTTGCTTATATATTATTATAAGCTATGGTTCCAACAATTCTCAAAATTGAATGATCAAACAGATGAGAAATGTGCCAAAACGTCTTAGTGAGTTAAGAAATCTGCTGTGCTGTGACTGTGCTTAAGACAATAGCATGCTAAGGGGCTGAGCGATGGGTGTATTTTGGGGCAGAGTGGCGACCCCTGACATGCGGGGCCGGCAGGCAGCGGAGGAGGAGGCTGAGCCAGAGCAGGTGCCTCTGCTGACATCTGCTTCAGTTCACTGGGGAAACACAAGCACCCTGCAGATACAGCACCAACAATGCCACTGAAGTGCCCTGGCTTCATATAAACAAGGTAGATTTTTTTCTTCTACTTTTGGGCCTCAAATGATCACTGTTTGAGTCTGGATTCTGTTATGTTTAGTTAATTTCTGTCTCCTTTATAAAGGTCTGTGATTCCTACTGTATGATGAAATCAAGCTAAGGTATCAGCAAGTCTTGGCAGCAGTCTTGGGCTCTGGGACACTGCAGATTTGGGATAGTGTGGTTAACTTTCTTTTTAGTGTTTCATGCTTTCGACACTGTGTTCCATGTTCATTTTGAATGTGGCTGCTTAATCTGTTAAAAAAAAAAAAAAAAAGCATTTTCGTGTCAGGGTATTAAGAGGATTCGACCCAGATCTCTTTGCAAACATTAAAGACAGAAATCGTTGGATGTTCAGTCTCATGCAGTATTGATGCCTCCGTGTTTACTCATCAACCCACTTTCCTCCTGAATCTATTGAAGCTGACAAGACAAACCCAGACTGTTGATTCAGATATATATATATTGACCCGAGTGCATTTTGAAAGACTTTGTAGTTTAATCAAAGGCACTATGGACCATCCTATTTCTTCCTGACCTCAGTATAGGTAGCAGATACATTGTTTCTCTGCAGTTTGTATACAGCTCTGACAAACTCACACCTTAGTTTGGTGTTCGCCATAATAATGCCATAATCAGAAATCGATCTTCCCGTGCTCTGCTTAAACAATGGATTATAATAAGACAGTGATATGATTGAGAGTGGAGGTGGTAGTAGGAAGAGGATGCGTTTAGAAGATTTATGTGAAACTGAGGACATAGTAGGTGGGGGGAGGCATCTGACAGGATCACCTCATAGATATTCTGAGCATGTACTGGGGTCTGGGTGAATCCCAGTCCATATGTGAAAGAAGTCGTCTTATGACTGTAACGTGACCTATTTCAAAAACTGAGAGAAAACAGAGGAGGTCCATATTGAAGAAGGTCTGATGTGTTATTTAAAATTGAAGTAGCAGCATTTCTTTCTCTACTGCTCCACTGTCTCTCTTGTCCAGATATACTTTAAAAGCCTGAAAGCTTTAATGAGGGAAATTATATTTGCTCTGCTCTTTAGCACTTGTCCTCAAGCCACACATTTCCTCTGCTCAGTCCTGGGTTGTAGACAGCTTTGTGTGCATTTTCAAAGACTTGGTGTAGAATCGCAGCAGGGCATCCCCTGGGCAAACTTGGTTAGTATGTGCCAACACCAAATTATAGATACACGTTTGTAGTGTGGAATGTTGCATTGGTTGAATCTAGGAAGGGGCAGGGGAGTAAAGCATTTTATATATGAACACTGACTGGACCTGTGAGCAGAATGTTAGTGTAGTGTAGAAACTTCCTGGTTCCAAGATGCATTTGTGACATGTGTCATACTGTAGTTAATCATACAGTAACTGTATAACTGTAGGGAAACAGGTGCATATAAAGGTTTTTTAATAGCATACATCATTATTAAACAATGCAGATCTTTATTTATCATTAATGTATCTACTGACAAGTATCGTGTGTGTATCCAAAACCCCATTTTCTTCTAAACCAAACTAATAATAGCACATGATGGAACTACGCTGTTATGCTGGGTAACATAGCTTCTTCATTATGAAAGCATGAGCTCTGTTGTTTATTTAGAATCAGCCTCTAGACTAATAAGGATGAGTGTAGTCCTGGAATGTGTCTCTGTTTATACTGCTTTGCTAGCTCTTTTTTTGTTCATATTACAATTATACATAACTCAGTACATTTACTCAATTGATGTACTTAAGTATCATTTTGAAGTACTACCATTCTATGTAACTAGTTACTTTTTGTAGATTCTTGCAGATAGATTCTTAATAAATATGAAGTGATAACTGATTGTATTTTATACAATATTATATATATGAACCATCTGTCTGTGCATACAGTAGTTCATATCAGCTCCACCTTTACCAATTTCTGTTTTTATTCCATATCAAGCTTCTATAATAACACACATCTTTATCCTTATAGTGCAGTATATCTTATCTAGGTATTGAAACACTACCAGCTCTGCTCCTGACCTTTCAGTAAAGGCCTCTGGGAAATTTGCAAAGTTTGACACTGATTGCCACGAATACAAATAATATAGATGTACTGTATTTCTGAAGCACAAGAAGGATTGTTGGTTGTGTAGAATAACTCCATAGAGACATGCTGATATGCAGAAACTTAAAAAATACTCATTAGTGTGTACATCCAGTGTTTTGGTGACAAGAACAATAAAAGCAAAATTACAAATTAAGGCTTTTCTGGAATCGTCTATAGAAACTATAAAGTACATGTAGTACTTTCTACTTTCCTGTAAAATAAATCTTTGACATAATATATACACTGTAATAATTTACATTAAATGAGAGGATTATGTGAGATTTAAACAGTAAAGAACTATTTACATTTTTAGTTTGACAGTGATGTATTTTCCTCTTTTTTCAAATTGAAAGCTGATCAGTAAATTGATTTGTAGTCTCACTTACATCTTGGCAAATAATTTGAAGTGATGAATTATGGACACTGATCCTCAGGGCAGCCGGGTTATTTGTGGAGATAGGGGTCCCTCAAGCCTGAAGTCACTGCTGATCTGGCATCAGCCTGTCTGGGGACAGGATTAGTGGATGTGTGTGGAAGTGAGGGTCTTGCAGAGAGATCAACGACTACTGACTGAGCCACACATGCAAACAAGCACATTATCAACAGGACTAATTAACCTAACATTGCTGAGCACATGTCCGCTGCTAGTTTATCTGCTGCTTAATCCCCTCAGTCCAGATCCCAGAATATGATGAGATAAAATCTACAAGATACTGTTAGCCATGAATGTCATCTGAGCAATAAATACATGAAGGAGATATTATACAGTGATCCCTTTAACCAGAATTGGTTGTTACTGAAGTCAGTATGTTTACTCCTCTCTATTTTGTTTGTTTATTGTGTAGAACTTCTAGTTACTTTATTTTAGTTAGTTAGTCATTATTTTGTTGTTAGAAAAGCCCAGATTAGTTCTTATCCTGCTTATGAGAAATCCAAATAAGATAGTTGGGATGTAATGTAATTAGTTGGGATACTGAGCATGTATCCCATTCAGGGCTGGATTTGCTAATTGACTTTCTGTGGGAAGAGCCAGAAGATCTGTAAAGCTTGTTGGTTGCTAATCACCAACAAATCTGCTGTCTGAGCACTTTGGATAAGTGACTATCTCTACAAACGTTCCATATTTAAAAAAATGTTGTTTGTGTTAACTATCCGTAATTAAATAAAATTGAAAATCTGCAATTATCTTTAAATAAACTAATAAAATACATCATAAATGTCAGTGGAACTGCAAATTCATCACACAAATAGCAACTTTAATATTGTGAAAAATGTTATGGTTTAGTTTGCTGAGCAAACTAAGCTGAACTTTTTCCAACATTTTAGATTCTAGCTGAAAAAAATTCTTCCAGATTATGTCATGATGATGAGTTATTTTTAGTTAGTGTGGATTGTCCAGATTAAAAGCACTAAGTGTTTTTGTTGTTGAAGTTGTACCACAAACTGCCATTTATTTTTCTCAAATATGGGTGAAATTTCTCAAACTAATGTTGTATATGTGCCACCAGGGAGAAACAAAAAATCTAAAACTATTATTTGATGGTAATTTGGTGAATGTAGTTATGTAGAGGCAATATGCCCTGTTTATAGTGTACTCAACATTGGCAGACAATTATTTTTAAATTCAGAAAACACATATTTAGAGAGAGCATACAATTAATTGCGTATTTATTATTAGGCCATCTATAAAGCGTGCCTTATATTTTATTTATTGTAAAATATGATTGCATTTAACCAGCTGTAATAAAGCACTCAATGGAAGAAAAATGTTTTCCAGATGAAGGGATATTGTAGTCACAGCTCTGATAGTAATGGGAACAGCACAGTTGCTTTGTTTCACCGTTGCACACTGCGATTGTGCAAAAGCTGACCCGTTTGTCCATTATAAGATTTTAATAATTAATGAAGTTACCGCTGCTGAGGCACGTGGGTAAATTGTGCACAGCTCTTCTGCCAATTTGACACATTTATTGATCCTGTTGCAAGGTGACAGCCACAGCTATTTCATAAAGTCAAAGAAAAGGAGCTGCAGTGTGAGGTCAGAAGTATTAATAGAGTTTAGCTTTGGTGAATCATTGATCTAGAAACATAAAAATATGTAACAATAATAATAATTGGAACTTTATTAATCTCCGTGGGGAAATTATAGTGGACAAGCTATTTTAAAGCACCAAGGGTTCACTGCCTTGTCCAGGAACACTTCAACATGTGAACAGCGGTGCTGATTTAAACACACTACAAATAATCTTAGTACCCCTAGAAATAATTATTACTATTAAATGGTATTAATTAATGTTAGTGTTGTTTCTGTTGGAGACGGGGAACAAACGGCAACAGGTTCAAGTTGCTTTTGTAGCACCTGTAACACATGTAACAGGAAAAGCGGTTACGACAAAATTAATGGATGGAGTAAAAGCAAAGGAGGAGAAGTACAGAATTCCAAGACTCAGATTAAAACTACAAGTTGAAAAGTTAAAATGCAAAATAAACCTCAATTCTAAAAAAGTTTGGATGCTGTCTAAAATCTACATAAAAACAGTATGCAATGATTTGCAAATTTCATAAACACAATATAATATCACAATATAACATTGAAAACATATGTGTTTAAACTAAGAAGTGTACCATTTTAAGAAAAAATCTAAGTAATATTGAAATTCAGATAGAACTCTGTGTTTACCTTATTAAATGGAGGTTAGTTATAGTGAAAATGATGTTGATAATGTTTTTCAAAAAAGTACAGGCTATTCCATTTTTCAGTAAAAAACAAACAAACAAACATTGTGGTAACTCATGTGGTTCATAGCTGTTTGTTATACCAACTGATCCACAGTCGCTTCTTGACCAAAGTGTGTTTCTGAAATGTGTCTATGTGGCTGATCAGTTTGACCTTTGAACCTTTTATGATTATCATTTTCGGATGTGTTGATGCATCCAATACTCACATGCTGCCTTGTCCTTTGGGACCACATGATAATCAGAGCCTCAACCCAGTCGAACACCCACCCATCCTCCTCTTATACATGTCAACAGCTACGTTGTTTGTCACCAAAGAATCGTTAGAATGAAAGTTTTGAGTGAAATGTTTTTTCCCAGTCTATGTATGTTTAAAAGGGTATGTTTGGAAGAGGAAGGTTGAATAGAGGTTGAAACATGCCAATAGCAAAGCCAGTTTAAGAAGGAGAAGGTTGACGCATGCATGGATGCGTGCAAACACAAATGCACACACCCCAACAGCGATATAAAGGAGATTTAGTTTCCTTCTGAATATGCAATGAGTTCAACATGCATGATGAGCCGCTGGTTGATTCCTGGCGAAGCAGCTGTGATCCATACAGCACATTCAGGATTATCTGCTGCTAAAGATAACGGGAAGAACAAAGCTAGAAAGAGCGCTGCAGGCAGAGGAAGCCCTCGCCACTCGGCACCGCAACCCCCTCACAGCTATTTGATTGGAGGATTCCTCATGCATTACCTTTGCATGTCTGCAGGCTGCACTCCACTTAGGGGGTGGGGAGTGGGTGGGTGGCCTTGAGGGTGGCAGTGAGGAGATCCGTTTAGAAAGAGTCTTTGGAGTGAAGGACAACAGCTTCTTAAGTTGCTTTGAAAAGTTCTGTTTCCCATCAACTAAAATTTAGTCTGTTGATACAATGTGTATGAGTACAAGATACGGACATATAGTGTATACTTTCAGATACAATAGTATGATTATAGGTACAATCTACCCTATGTGGTACTTAAATGGGCACTGTAGGAATTAAGCTTTGCATGTGCATAAAGCCAAAGCATTCCTGATCAGCTGTTGGTGTTTTCTCACTCTCGACAAAGCTCCACGAGAACCACTATTACCACATCCTGCATATAGTATATCATTATATTACTGTTATCAATTTGGCATATTTTATTCATAAAGTGTGTCTCTCCATTGCTTTTTAAGATGTTCTTGCCCAGTTATTATATTGCAAAATGTCCTACAGATGTTTGGGAGATACACTGCCTGGACAAAAATAACACCTGGATATTTGATGATTTATATCTTTTAGCTGGAAACACAATGAGATCAGCTGACTACCTAAATGTTCTGAATCAGTAGGTTTTTTCATCTATGGGTTTTTTTTTTCGTCCCCTGATGGCACAGCCATATTCCAAGTTAAAATGTAATATTATTACAAAACATTTAAGTCATTGCAACATATGAACTATGAACACGCACTGTTAAGTGTGTGCATATATTGAAAGAACTTTAGGGCTTTACATTGTGTCAGATATTGATTCCAGACTACTGCTATTCAAAGTAGGGTATCAGTAGAATGGGATTTTAAAGGCCAGATGTACTACTGTATGTTACAGTGTACAATTATGTACAATGAACGTAACTGACTTTACAAACATTGCTACAGTGTAACTGAAGCCACAATGTGAGTCACATAAAGTGACATACAACACACACTGAACCAGTTGTGCTGCGCAGCAGTGTCAGTATTAATTTTTTATATGGACAATTGAAATTTTGTGTAAAGTCAGGAAAAATATGGATTCAGATGAAACATGAAAGGACAGTTCAGTATGTAAGGCCAAGAAAAAACATCCTTTCACTACACTGCTGTTGGACTTAAAGGGGCACTACACCCTTGGATTTCATCTCGCCAATTTATCTAAGGTATTTAAAAAATGCAATGTGAGGAGCAGAGTGATGGCTGTGTGCGTGCAGTGGCAGTGTCTCCAGGAGGGTGGGAGTAGGGATTACATGACAGCCTGCCACACACATGCTGAAAGGATGGTAGAGGTCAGGTGATGGTAGAAGGCTAATGACCATTTTAGAATCAACTTACTGACTGTTATAGTCGTAATCACATATATAATCGTCCCCAAAATCAGGTCTGTTAGACCATGATTAGGCAGGGGCCAGTAAACTTGGCTGAACAAAAGTTTTAAATCCTACAGTAACTGACAAAAACAGCTAAAATTGAACAGGGATTTAGTTCCCTTTTAAGCTGAATGGGTCTGCAGGTGTTCACATTTTCAGCTGGAGTCTCTCATTTTAACCTCAAGCCATTGTCATGTAAGATGATCACTGCAGAAGCTGCTGAAAGTCACACAGTTTAGCACCTTATTTTAGTTACCAGCACCTGGTTCCTGCTGACTGAGCCTTTCTGTCATGAATATATTAAATGAAAAAAATGATCCTTAGGTTGACAACATATAGTTAAGAGAGTACCAACCTTAGAAGGGGCCTGAACAGCAACAGTTTTAAGATTTACACTATATACAGTTGCTGTTATTTCCGTTACCCATACTGTGCCCATTATGACACGTGATCTAGTGGATTAACTGTACTCAGGTAACATAATAAAGCTCTAAATGAATCAACTTTAATTTAAATTCGTTATTTTTTACGTTTTAACGTTTTTTTGTGACATTTTTAAGAAGATCTCCAGTGGTCAGCCTTATTCTCCATCAAGTTTGGTGTTGCTCTTGAAAAGCAGTGACTTAGGAGAAAGCCAGTCTCTTTGACCTTGTTAGCAGTCAGACTAACGGATGAAATGATTTCCTCTTACACACAACGCTCTACACACAGTTTTCCTTCAAAGACAGAGTGGACCCAGACTTACTTTTGATTTGTGTGACACATAACAGCTATCTAATCAGGCTGAATGGAAAGGAGTTGGCTTGGTGCTGGGAGCTGACACAAACGCTCCGCTGATCTGGCCCCTGGCTTTCTGTGCACTGAGCTAAAGACCTGTCAAGAGAGAGGCTTCAACTCGCTATAGTCAATTGCAATTAGAAACAAATTAAAGGTTGCGAAAGGTGGGCAGGAGGGTAGGGAAAAGCACCTTGCATAGCACTTTTTTCAGGCTCTTGTTTCCATGGCCACAAGCTCTCCAGTGATGCTGATGTCATATCTGACAGGTATCTACACCTCTGCTTCATCTGGGCTCAGTTACACATTTGTTTTCACCTATTAGTCACAAACTTTGAGACTTAAAGACTGATGGAATGTAATCGCTCCTTTTCTCCTGTGGTCTGATGTTTATATGAAGGCAGATTCTGTTCGAGACCACTGGTTTTTTTTTTATCCTGAGAGAGGGTGGCACTCTGCCACCGCCTCATATGCCAGCAGAGCTGCCACTTTGCCAAGTTTTCATTCAGTCAGAACAAATGCCTGCATTATTCAGGCTGCCATCTCTCTAGAATGGATCACCTATCACTGCCAGGCCACTGGGCTGCACACTTACCAGCAGATATGTTTACTCTTCGCGTTAGGAGATTTATCTTTTCAGCAGAGTCCATATTGGGTGCTACTTTCCTGCACAAGTCCCAAGGCATGTGCCTGGAAGCATTCCAGAGGATCACTTTCAGAACTTAAACCGCACGAGTGTGGGATGTTTTCTGCTGATTTAGTAGACAGTGATGAGCCTGAACGATATCCGAGTGCTGCCGTGAATTGTCCATTCACTTTACCACCAACACCAGTAAACTGCCAGTGAAGTAACTTTCAGCATGTACACACATCCTAGCATAAATGTGTTTACATAGCACACTCAGCTTCACAGTGCTCTCTCACTAAGTGGCTTTTCTCCCTCCCCTCCACCTGGTTAATGGCCAAGTGATGATGTGTGGAAGGTCAGACAGTGGGCTGCCATGCCAGTGAACCATTGTTTTGGGGCAGCCAGTCTGCCTGCCTGCTGCTCAGTGTCATTCCACCCACTGTTGTATTGCCATCAGCACTAATGTTGGGGAAAATGCTGCGCTCCAAGATGTAATCAGAGTGTCTGGTCCGCTCCAAAGGCCAAATAGGATTTTGCCTTAGTTCTGCTGTACTAACAAAGAAGCCAAGATGGCTCCATGTGCTGACACACTGCGGTCATTATCCTCCATGGCTGCTTTTAATTGGTGTGACAGGTCAGGTCCTATAATAAGATTTAGGCTACTAACCACCGGGTTCAGACTGGCTTCATTCATTGTCTGTGAACTCACAGTCTTTGCAAACTGTATATTCTATTAACACGACTTTGTGGCTGAGCTCAAACCTGGCTGGCAATGCAACACTGTCATCAGACTACATGCAGATGTGTTCTGTTCTGCAGCTGCATCTCCTTACATAGAGTCCAAAACTAAACCTGCCATTAAATCTCCTGATGTCATCATTATGTCTACTTTAGATGTGTGGAGAGATGCTGTTGCAATCCAGCTTCACTTTTTAGCAGAAAGCAGAGCTGCCACATTTTATATTAACCCAAAGGTGTGACATAATCGTAGCAGGAGTTTCTCCACAACTGTACCTTTACAGAATTTACAGCATCTGTCATCTATAAAAGTCATTCAAAACTAGAGTGTTATATACTCCCATTTGCTCTGAGGAGCTATTACTGATATGCATATAACACATCCCAACACAGAGCTGAAGTATCAATTGTCATGACAGTTATAGGTGTCTGGGTATGTAATAAGGGGTATAGTATATGCACTCCTGCATCTGTTGTGCAGTCCCACCCAAAAGTATATTAATGGCATGTTTGGTTTACACTGAAGACATTTAGGTTCAATGTCTTTCAGAATTTCAGACTTGAATCTTTATTTCAGAAGATAAATCAATATGAAAACCAGAGAGGTGTCTATGAATGTTTCAAAACTGAGAAGAGAGGGAAAAACAAAGGCGTTGCACAAACATTGGGTATAGTCAGTTT
Organism: Helostoma temminkii; assembly: GCA_900302695.1. Lineage (NCBI taxonomy): Eukaryota > Metazoa > Chordata > Actinopteri > Anabantiformes > Helostomatidae > Helostoma > Helostoma temminkii. The sequence goes on along the minus strand of OMLM01003784.1, from coordinate 98,899 downwards.
AACTATTTAGAGTGTCCTATTAAAAAAAGAAACCACTGGTGCACTGAGCAAAATACACAGGTCAGGAAGACAACAACAGCTGATGAAAGAAGCATGGAGAGGGCTGTGAAAAATACAAAAACAATCAGTAAACAACAGAGCAGAATCCTCAGAAAAGTACAGAGTGAACCAGTACAGTTTTATGGGCTGATGAGATTAATCCCAGCGATGGAAAGGCCAAAGTGTGGAATAAGAAAGGATCTGCTCATGATCTGACACATACAAGCTCATTTGTAAAGAATGGGGGAAATAGTGTCATGGCTTGGAATTGCATGGCTGCTTCTGGAAGAGGCAGCAGTGTAGCGAAGTATTTTATCTGACAATTTACAAAAGAAATGCATCAAAACTAATTGGGAGCTTCATCATGCAGGGAGCCGTTGATCCAAATCACGTTCCCAACTTCATCAGAGGTGAAAAGTAGAAGGTTTTGGTTTGGACTATTAGTTTCAATACTTTATGGTCAGTTTGGGTCATCTGATACAAAAGGTGCTGTGTGTTTTATTCTATTCAATATATCTGGGTGTAAATACGATTAAATTCATGCAAGAATTCTGATGTCCTCATATCTTTCCATTTTAAACTGAAATGTCTTGTCCAGCAAAAACAAATGTATTTTTCCATTGCCATTTCAATACTTTAGGAGGGTATTGTGTATTTCAGAAATAACACTGAGAGGCTTGTGTGTATAGTATTTCTTTCTTTCAAATTTAATCAAATTTAATCCTTAATAAAAAGTTAAATATGCTTATTTCATGAAACTCAAAACTGAAAAGAAAATGAAAATAACAGTTCCTTCACCTTAAAATTTCTAAGAGTTAAGTCAAGTTATGAAACACCAATAAAACTCTTAGATAAAATTGCACATCTGCTGGACAGAAAGGCGAGGCAAAGAAATCAGAATAGTTAAGGGAATGAGGTTTGTCTGACACAGGAATGGTGCTTCACTTTTCCACTCTGCAGTTTTGATGATGGGTGTACAAAAAAAGGAGAATGATGAAAAATAGCGTGGCAACTGTTAAACAGTGGCAATGGAAATATTATTATTTGGGACTGTATGACACAGGGGACAGTACAGATAAAAAAGATAGGACACACATCAGCAAATTCATTCAGGATGATGGTCCACAACAGAACACAAAATCAAATACTTCAAGAAACACAAGCTAGTGTGCCTAGAAATTCTTAGCACCTAACACAAAGAAAAGAAACAGCCAATAGGGCCAATAGAAAAATAGCTTTGTGTGTGCTCACACACTCACACTGTATATTACAGCCTTGTGTCAGTCCAGAGAGTTTCATGTGGTATAAATGCATCTGAGAGCCAGGACAGGCGGTTGGGTGTGCCTCATCACTTCAGTCTGAGTGTGATGATGGAAAGGACGAGTAGGCATGTGAAGAGAAAGGAAACATACAATGTAGCACCATATTTTTGCTTCTACAACTTCTATGAGGGGGGATTTGAGATCAATTTGAGATTGGGGCTGAGAACAGATGATCCAGTCTTATTGTTATTTGATGCAAGACTTGAGGAGACATTGGATGATCCATCCAGAATCAGAATGACATGTCATCATGGATTTACTGGTACCTGGAGAAAAGGTCCTTCGTTTAGTGGATGAAATGCATTTCAATCAAGTTATGGCTCGATACTCTCAGTCATTTGGCTGGAGGAGACACACTAACGCTATTCACCTGGGACTGCAGTTGTCTTTAGACTTGCATGTAACTCTTATACATATGCATCAAACAAATGAAAATCATTATTAGGGAATGCCATTGTTTTCTATTGATTTTGTCAGACTAATATATTCTGTTGTAATCTGCACAAATATGAACTTATTAGCTGTCATTTGATTTGTGTAAGAAAAGACACAAAAAATATTAAAACACATTTGGTATTGTGATATAGTTTTTATGAGACAGGTGAAAAGATGATAGTGAACAAAAACAGATACAAAATGAAGACACAAAATCAAAAAAAGCTGAAAGCCTCTAAAATGTTCTGTTTTCCTTCACAAGTTTTGGGCCTCTAACTACACTATATGGACAAAGTATTTAGTCACACCTGGGTAATGGTATGCGGCTGTTTTTGGGGGTTTGGGCTAGGCCCCTTAGGTGAGCTGACTGTCTCACGACTGGTGAGTGAAATGTTTTGGCATGTCATGTCATCTTGTAATATGTAAAGTTTCAAGTCTAATCTTTTCCCTTCTGAACAAAACCAATGGGTTTATTTGGTGTCACGAATTGTGTTGCTGCGCTTGTGTTGATGTGCAGAAGAAGATGGTCATCGGTTTACTCTTGATTGGTTTGTTTTGAGTTGATTAGGCATCAGGCTTATTTCTGAGAGATTTGCATAAAAGCTCAGAACTTGGGTAGTTACACGATCCTTAAATGCAACTACAATAATCATTGTATCATCAATCAATCATCAATCAACAAGGTGTGTTTCCTAAATTCCACTAACTTGTAATCTAGTACTGTATCTCAACAAAAATCTACACATCTGCCAAAAACCCCAGTAGCTGAGAGTGTATTGTTAAATCATATTTCTTTTTTACCATCTTGTCAGTCAAGTCTCTTTATGTTTAGAGTGTCTGTATTTGAGATCATTCCACATAGACATTCACACACTGAGCCCTTTGTGTCAGTTCTGTCAGCCACTAGCACAGTTGTATAGTATAGAAAAGGGAAGTGCTAGTACACAAGTACAGGTCTCCATCCATTCACTCCCGGGAAACTCCTGCCATGTCAATGTAAAGACCTTATTCTGACAGTGTTTCAAAGCAGAAGTGCTCTTAGTCACACAAAAGGGAACCACAATAATACCCAAACCTCCTGGGCTGTCAGTGATGAAAAGGCAAATCATGGTGTTTCTCCACATTTCACATGAAATATGCAGACTCGTGGAATCGAATACATCAGAAAACTCACACATACACACACGTACAAAACAGCCTGAATTGTTGAAGAGGAGGCTCGGTCATCTAAGGGCAGCCGTTTGGAAAGCTGAGAGATCGCCATGCAGCACTGTGCTATCTTTAATGTGCTGAAGTTAAGGGAAAGTTTTGTTTTGCCTCTGCGGGCTTTTTGCAGAAGTTCACTCAAGTTTACACTTTCAACTGTTGCCGTGGCCCTGTAGGGTGGGATCATACTGCCAGGCTCCAAAGCCCTTTGCAGAATCAGTTTACTAAACTGAACTCCTGAAATTATTTGGATTCAACAAGTCTCTGCTGGTTTCACGCTATACCATATTCTGCTATTTTGTGAGCCCTGTCCACAGTGTTGGTGTAGGCAGTCGTCATGGTGATTGATGGATTGATATAAATATGGCTAAAAGGTCAAAGCAAAGTTTATTTGGAGTGATAATTCACATGCTTATCCCAAATTGCTGCACAGAGGGCATGGACACAGATACAAATACAATTGACATAGTGAGTGTGTGGGCTCGGAGGTGCTCCTCAGTAATACAGTAATCGATCAGCGTGGATCCTCTGGATACAGAAAGTGAGAGGTGTCAGAAAAGCCAGCGAGGACTCTCTGCAGCTGGGTTTAAAACACACTGCTGACATCTGAGATGAGCCTGTTTTACATTCACATCAGTGTCTCTCAGAAATCCTTTACACAAGTCCTGAAACTGATCTCCATAATCCTCACAAGGCTTTGGAAAAATCTACACAGATCATAGTTTCAGTACCCTACCTTTCTTTTTGGGGCACAACAATAGAATATGTTTTACAACATCCAAATAATCAACCAGTTTTGTGCTGTGAAGTGGTCCATGGTCCAGCGCAGTAAGGATCAAGGTCTGTATTTAATTTTCATACTTGGACATTTGCTTCATTTTCATAGAAATGTGCTCTTTTTTTAAAGGTTATTTCACAATTCAATTCTTTCTGTGACGGTTGCTCAGATTCACAAAAACTCTCTTTGTCACGAACAGCTCACTTTGAACCTAATAAACACCACATATTCATGAGGAGGTTTGCATTCATGACCACTAAAACCGACTTCTGCGCTGAGAGGAAAATCCAGCAAATTTAGCAGTGAGCAGTGGACCTGCATATAGACCCTTAGGCAGTTTTCATTTTCCAATAGAACCAACAATCTAGCTAAACTGGCAATGCTTAATAATGCTAAAATTATCATTTACTATTAGTAATACATGGAATATTATTATTCTGTGTAACAGTAATTGCCACAAATTCACTTAAATATTGCTTCCCATTAGTCGCTCTTGTATGAAGTCCACTGAACTTCTTTAGATATTTTACCTCTTTGGACCAAGACTTTGAAGACATGTCAGATGTTTGGAGATAAAATATATCTGGTGCACTGATGTAAGTGAAGTTCTGTACTGTACAAGGTCATTTTTATTGTGGTATTTTGGTGAAAGAAACCAAGCCTACCTATATTATAGAAACCAAGCCAAAATATGTTCCTACATAAATACACCTAAACTGCATTTAAAAATATGGTTTTGTAGGGAACATAATTGTAACTGTTTGCTTCTTCTGTGAGCATAATGAGGATATATTCACAGTTACGTAAATGCAAACTTGCTAATGAATTTATATAGAATATTTGATTAAAACATATTTTGTTTTCCACAAATTATCTGATCTTGCAGTATTTTGCATCCAGTTTGTCTGAAAACAGCGTTATTAAACTTTTGAGATGTTGGATTTAGACACTCACAGTACATTGTTAAGGGTAGAAAGATTGTGGTCTGGCTTAAAACCAACCCCGTGTCCTGAAAATTATGTTCCTATACAACAAAACTGCAACCTTGATTGTGTTTTTATAGCGAACATAATCATTATGTTGTGTGTTTTGTGAATGAATGAAACATCACACTAATTACCAAGAATTGGGTTGCGAGGAGGTGGTTGGGGTGGATGGTGGGCATATAATGTGCAGGACTGGCACTCTGGGAACCCAAGATCGAGACCAGAATCCTGCGTGAGGTTAGGATTAGTCATGAAAAATGCTTTGGTTAGTATCAAGCATCAACATATAATTATGAACATATGGTCATTATGTTGACAGAAAACATAATCTGGTTGTAATTACATTTCTCATTAAAACACAATTGTGATTGCAGTTTAGTTGTATAGGAACATCATTTTTAGGAGACTGGGTTGCTTAAAATAGAAATATTTAACAGTCACCAGTATCTTGCCCAAACCTTAACCAAACCAAAGTGTTTTCTTTGCCTAAATCCATCCATCCATTTTGGATTTAAACTCAGGTCTCAAGTGGGTCAGTCCTGTGCTTTGTATGCTGTCCATCCACCTCACAGCATCTTTGCTACTTGTTTTCCATTTATAAATGTAGCATGTTTGTTATGTGTATAGTGTCTCAGATTCTACTGGCCAATATGTGTGTGTGTGTTTCTTGCCTTGCACTGTAATTAACTGTCTAACATGATGTGTTGCCTCTAAAGAGGCCACATCAGATATACAAGGTAGACAAGTTTTGTTTGGTCAGAATGTCACATTCAAACCTACTGTATGAAACACTCTTAATATAAGTTTTCCTGTGTTTTAGTGTTGATATTGGCATACATAGATTCAGTACAGGCTATTCAGGTACTAACTATTTAAGTTAAGTAATCGCCAACACACCTTGCATGTGACATTGGTTCATGTTTATATCGGGAACGTGTGATAGTGTCTTAACTTGTGAATTGGGAGCAGTTCTTTATTAACAAAGAATACAGAGAGGATCCTACAGAATAGGATGACAGGATAACAGAAAACTAACATTCTAGACTCCCAAACAGTAACAGATGGTCAGAAAAGGTTTAAAGGACACCATGTTTGTTATCTTTTGGAACCCCAGCTCTATGTACATGTGTAGTGGCACTGAAAGATGAATATTTGTTTAAGCTACTTAATATAGTTTTCTGTTTTCTGTAGAAATACATTAAATAAAACTTAATTCTTTTAATCCAAATAATTGTAAGAGTAGTGTGTATTTTGTGGAGCGTTTATGCTTGTTGACCCCAAAAAATATGCTTAAAATATAAACATACACTTTGAGTTACACAAATCAAGTATTTGCAGAGTATTTTCTTTTTCATTACAGTGTTGATATGGTGTGCCCAATGTACAGAACATGGTGCAACAGAACAGCTTGCAATTTTGCACACTTGGTTTAGGGACTTGATAGATGATCTTCCGGTTTCAATGATTGTGATTGAAGTTCTGTGAAATTTACTGTGTAAGCAACTGCCAAAAACTGCAGTTCTCAGCATATCATTGTGGTCTGTTTTTTAAGTTCAATTGGTAGTGATATTCCATAGTCTCATTTAGAATCACATTCAGTACCACATGTAATGTATCAGTTTGTGTTGTTCCTGTTGATTAAGTCTTTGTAGTAGTAGTAGTAGTAGCAGTAGTAGTAGTATGACTGCTTTGACCATTTTCATGGCCAGACTGAGGCCAGTACTGAGTGGCCATGGCTCTGCTCTATAAAACTGTCTGCGTATGTCATACTTAGGTTACCAAGTGGCAAATCATCCATTTTCCAAACAATTAGGTAGAATCTATCTGCTGAAGGAGTCCACAAAATTAAGATAAGTTGCCATTGAGAATATTTTTTTAACCTGTCTTCTGAAAATTACGTTCCCATACAACTAAACTGCAGCTGTGATTACATTTTTGTAGGGAACATATTCATTACGTTGAAGTGAAATGTATTTTTTCAGTGAATGACCTGCTACATTTACTTAATGAAAGCAATTCACAAGGAGGTGGTTGGGCTGGATGGTGCACGTTCAATAAGTAGAACTGATAAACTGGGGACTTGTTCTTGGAGACTGAAGACTTGGGTATAGGCAACAACTACAAAAATAAAAGAAAATCAAATTTTGGTGGAAAAAAGTATGTTGCCTGTAGACATTGAATTGATATGTTAAGTATCAATGTATTTGCGACTTGTCATTTGCATTAGTTCTGAACATATGGTCCTCATGTAACAGAAAAAGTAATCAGGTTGCATTTATGTTCCCCACAGTGTTGTGTTTGCAGTTTAGTTGTATAGTGACAGAATTTTTAGGACACTGGGTTGCAGACTAAATTAAATTATGTATATGATATTAATATTTTATTATGCCAACTAATAGTTGTATGTCTTAAACAAATGTCTCACTGCATCAGTAGCAATTTTGGAAGTGTCTCAAGCAAAAAGTAGCAAACGCATTTCCACCACAAATGATCACAGTTTTCTTTCCTGACAAACACTTACAACAATGTATGTTGCTACAGAATCCAGCAAAATACTGGAAGATGCTTTTCATTTATATCTTATTTCTCACTGGATGTTGTCAGTCAGTCTCTCATACAGTCCTCATCTATGAGAAGTCTATTAAATATTCATTATCATGTACTTGTGTAGGTGATTCTTGCTGCCTTTTCTGCCAATTAGAGTCTCAGTGAGTCTCACTGGGCTGCTTTGCATATGGAGATTTTTTTTTCTTTTGGCCCCGTTCAATCTCTGGAATGGCTCAAGTCGATCCATTTGAATAAGTGCTGGATGTAAAGGAGCTATACAGGACTTCCTATAGTGCTCTTAGTAGCAATTACCCAGCAGGCTCCTCTCTCTCACACTGAAGCTGCCTCTGTAATTATAGGCTGCTGGAACTGAGGCTATCGCTTCACCACTCAACAGACCAGACTAAGTGTAAGCAAAATAGATGTTCACACATGTACTTGCTCACATACCCAGAGCTGAGCAGTATGATGAAAATATATGTGCCAACCCTACATGTACAAAAGGAATGCACACTAGTGTGAACATAAAGAAGAAGACAACACATGTGATGCTAATGAGTGGTCAGTGTGTTCAGAAAGCAGCAGCGTAGGCAGATGTTAAACATACACATGGAAGCTATTACATTCCCATGCTACTGTTCCAAAGAGTGCATTTCAGCAGTGTGTGATTATTACCCCAGTCCTGTAGCACACAAACCTTAATCTCTCTGTTCCTCTCTGTTCCTTTCAGGCAGGCAGCGCTGGTGGCATACAGATGTGCACAGTAACTGCTGAGATCCAGGTCAGGCAAGGGTGAGTTGTGAGAGGAATACAACCACACAGATTTGTGGAAGGTATATGAATGGAAAGCAAACATGTACGATACTAGCATCAAACTGAATGCAGAATTGTAATGAAGGGACAGCAGGCACTGGTATTTTATACTGTACGTATTGACAGGAATACAGAGCCTGCAATTACCAGTAACTTATGTCAGTGTGGTCTGGTATTTTGATCAGCACTGCTGATTGCCCTAAGCTATGCTGAGCATTGTTCTTGCACAGTGTTGAAGACAAATATCAGAAAAGGGAAAATGTGTGATTTAGTCATAAGAATCAAGGATGCAGATATTCTTTACTGTAAACTGTAAACTGCAAGCAGCAGGGTTCTGTTTGACATGTGGCCAAACTAATCTAGACACCTTCTTCAGTCCATGATACACAACTACAAATGAATTCTGATGTGGCTCAGTGTCTGCCAGATGTGTAAACAGGCAGCTGTTTGCAAGCATGTTCCAATATCATAATATTACAGGGAAAGGATTATACTAAATATAAAAACTACACTAACATCTGTCAAAACAAAGCTGGACACTTACATGCAATTGAACATTGTTATGTTTCTCCTACAGTAACCACGTGAGATCACATAGACATGAAGACATTAGCAATGTTAATTTTTTTTATTTTTCAAAGGTCAATGTCATTATTCATGATCACTTAATGTTGGTCCTTGTTATCGCGACTGAGCCTCCTGCTGCTTGTCGTTGTAGTCATGTAATCAAGGACTGATTTACACTGGGAATGTAATTAATTGCTTGGTGGGATAGAAAATCTGTGGCACTTTGCTTCCTTAGGACCACTGCTGTGGGTAAATCTATGGCACATCCTACTAAGGACTCATGGTTTCAATTTTGTTTTCTCATTTTTTAATCAGCAGTCGACTTTCTCACAAATGCTGAGGATTTCCAACCTGCATTCTTTTTTCACTCTGTTTCCATTCCACATTTGAATCTGTAACAATTCAAACAAATCTGCAGTCATTAGAAACAAATCCTCTAGGGCAAATTTGGATGCAGTTCATGTTTGCAAGACGTTTGCAAGGCTCCATAAGTGAGCACAGCAGGGCTCCAGAGATATTTTGACTCAGTTTCAAATGGCTGACAGGTTGGGAGAATAAGTAGAGCACACACTACATCTCAAGAGATCACTGAGCCCTCTGGAGTCTCTAAAGCTAGTTTATCATTAATAAACACTTAGTAGTCCACATTAGCTCCATCAGTCCCTGCCTGATTCCATACCTCCATCACTGCATGGGAGAAGATGAATCATTAAGGGCATTTTTTATACTGATGAACATGCCTACAAGCTAAGAGTGAGACAAGAGCATTATGTTCTCATGGAATCATTATAGCAAGTCATGTTTATTTGTGCAGAACACTTCATACACAGATTCAATTTAAAGTGTTTTAAATAATGTATTTCAAGCATTAAAAAGGAAATGCAACATTAAAGATTAAAATGCAATTAAAACAAACAAACAACACTAAAATTGGAATATAAATACCAGGTAAAACTGCAAGTGCAAGGGTCAGTGATGAGTTCTGGCGTGAAAGGCAGTGGAAAATATGGATTTAATGGTGGATAAAGCTGGGGAAGGTCTTAAAACTCCTGGAAGCTTGTTTTATCTCTGTGGTGCAGTGAAACTAAACGTTGCCATGTTTAGTTTGGACTCTAGGATCACTTAGCAAATAGTTACCTGAGGACCTGACATGATTAAAGAGTTTGCATGGAAAACGACAGTCACAGATGTGGTTTGGGCTTTAACCACAAACAAAATGGGAAATCAGCAAAGAGGCCAGAAACTGATTCAGCTGAAGCTGCCCAAGTTATTACAGCTGTTTATAAGACAGCATGCAGACTAAGCTACTAATCTGATTTATAATAATTAAAGCTACTGTTTCAATGTAGTTTGTGACAATAGCTCCAGTTAATGTAAAAATTGGCCTCTACAGTGTCAAACCCACTGAGAATGAATTATCAATTACACTGTAACTTTCCATCATTTCTTGACAGTCTCTCCACACTTACACATACAATATTCTGTCTGCACAAGAATGATGTTCCTATGCTGAGGGATTTTTCTCTAGGAAACATCAGCCTGCGACATCCTATAGGTTGCTTGTCAAACACCTGTGCTGCCACGGAATCACTTAGTGTTTGATGTCCAAGTCAGGGTGCAGTGTGTGATAACATATGTGAACTTCAAGAAAGGAAGTGTGTGTGTTTGTGCACATGTGTGTATTAAGTACAGCTCCTAGTACATAGTATATATATGTATATATATATATATATATATATATATATATAATACATAAAATTTGAA
>OMLM01003784.1:47072-88422 GCA_900302695.1 Helostoma temminkii | reverse complement strand
TATATATATATATATGTATACACACACATACACACAGCCCTCCTGGAGTGCTGCTTCCCTTTATCTCTGTGTGCTGTGGCTTCCTGGTGACTCCTGTCTCTCTTCAGGTGTTGTTTTCCAGAGCCCCCCTAAAATCTCAGATATTAAAGTTCAACTGTTCATCTAATCTTATTGTGTTTACATGTTAATATTTGGCCTTAAATCATATAATAGACTTACTGTTTATTAAAAGACACAAAGTATCAAAGTCGATCTACATCAGGCATAAATCTGCTTCTACTGTTTATTCACATTTGGTCAGAATTATATCTAAACTGACCTTATAGAAATTAGCCCTAAAGCACTTAAAATTACCAACAGTAGTATGTCCTACATTTACACAATCAGTTCAGTACTAACATCTGCATGTGTAAATAAATACATGCTTGTGTAACTAATGTTTTTTAATATAAATAACTTGAGAAGAAAGTGCTCTTTTTTGTGGTTTGAGCACCTGCCCCTAGGAATGTGCATGGGTCTGTGTTGTGTTTGAGGCCTTCATGTCTTCCAATACCTTTTTGGTTACCTTTTAGTTTTGTAGTCCCAGTCAGTCGATGTAACAACCAGGAGGAGTGGAAAAAGAGGGTTGTCCACTCAACTTTCCCCAGTCCTCCCTCCTGACTATTATGAAATATTCCTTCATGAGTGCAATTTTATCTAAGTCAAATTACTGTGTCACTTTTCAACCGGATTTAAGTGCGCAAGTGCACATGATGTAATATCATCAGACAAGATCATAAACAGCTACAGTCTGGTAAATTTTTTAGTAATTGACTACACCACTCCTCCCAAACAGTAGTGGTTTTATCTTGTTGCGTCAGAACAACTCACAGCACCACTTATAGGGATGTGTCTGAGCGCAGGTGCAGACAATGTACAGTGCCAATATTGCATTGTACATTTCATTAAATGGACAAACTTTTCTCATAGCGCTTTGATTTAAAGTTTGTCTCCTTGACTAGACTTTTTGACTGCCTTGTAGCTCACTTGTAAGTCGCTTTGGATAAAAATGTCTGCCAAACGACTAAATGTCTAAATATAAATGTAATATTGTGGCTGATTTGTGAAAGTTAGCATAAAGTTAGCATAGACTACTGGTATAAGTGTGTCATAGGCTGAGTGCCATAGAGTACCAAGCTTTTCAGTTGTGGCTTTGCAAAACTGGACTTCACAGAGAGGATCAGCATGTTCAAATGTACAGTGCTTCCAGTGATTTCAGATGGGGATTGTAATTACGATTGTAATGAAGATTGTCATTGTCTGCCAAAAAAAAGTGAGCTGAAGAGATTTTGCCATAATTTCTGTTATAATATTTTTATCATTCTTGTTATAATTTAGTCTTTTGTCAACATACTTTTTGTCAGAATTTTTGCTGACAAAATGAACACTGCTCTGTTCTAGCTGTAATAGGTCTGCGTGTTGCTTTGGCTGGTTGGAGTTGGATCTGTTGACTTTTAGGGAGTCTAAACACTGTCCTATCTTCTGCTTTCTCAGTAACAACAACAACAATCTTTGGGACTCTCGTTAGTTATGCATATGCTCAGGATCTACTCCATGCCTTCCCTCTTTGCACTGTTCTACCAGCCACTAGTTTAGTGGTGAAACAAACTGGCAAAACATGTGATGTCCTGACTGCGTTCAGTAGGGAAAAAAAGGAAAATTTATGGAAATAATATGGAAACAATATGGAAATAAAATCTACTCAAATTAAGGGTAGTCAGAACTGACAGTGACCCTCACAACCTATCAAATAACCATGGTCTTTGGACATTCAGTGTCTAGAGTAAAATGTGACTTATTTAGACGTCTTGGGGCACTTTGTGTTGGCTTCAGTTTTGGGTGGACTTGATTTAAAAATGATTGCATGTACAGCCACTGATTGACATGTGGTGAGAAATTGGGCAGTGATTTACGCACCCTGACTTCATGTGCATACCCTTGATAGAATCCCAGTGGTTGATCCTTTGATGCTGATTGAGAACATGTAACAGATGTGAAGAGCAGAGCAATTCCACTGCACAGCTGCTTCATGTGATCTGTCCAAAGCTGCCAAAGCTTAGGGACACACTCTCAACTCTATTGTCCAGTGGAACGTCTGCTCTGTGTTGACCTGCCTGCCATCACCTCTCACCTCTGTCCATCACAGCTGCTGCAGTCTTAAGATGGATGGACATTTTGTCCAGAGGCATAGACACCTTTTTTTTGGCTCGTATGTGATTTGTTTAAGATAAATCATTGTAACGTGGTACTATGAAAGCTTTTATGTAAGATAGAGAGCAAAGGGTAAAGGATGGTTCTGTAAAGGTGGAATAAAGACAGGAAGGAGGTGAAGATATAGACAAGTTTTCCTCACAGTGTGTGCCATCAGCTCTACTGCTCGGCAATACAAACAGTGGAGACGTAAAAGCTATAAAAAGCAATAAAGGTTCATTGTATTTCTAAGAGTGAGCCTCATTAAAATTCATAGTGCCTGTTCCTGTCACAGATATCCATACACAGCTTAAATAGATTTGCCAAACATGGCATTTTTTATTCCTTTAGCACTATAGCAAATTAAGATATCTTGAACAGCTGTGGCATTGTGACATGACATTTGATTCGCATTCAGGGACCACCAATAGCCTATCAAAGCACAGTCCTGAGATGGGCATCAATCATGGGAGCCAAAGCTGTGCTCCTTGTGTGCTTGTTCATCTAAAACAAAGAAAGGCTTTTACAAGGGCCATTTATTCAGCAGCTCATCTTCTGATGCTTCACACATCACCTGTCAGCCGTCAACTGACCTTGTACCCAGAGGTTGACATCAGTGATCCGTCACCTCACCAGCATCCCATTTAGCATCATGCCTCTCAGGAATGCAGGACAGTATTAAGCAGGGACACAAACGGTGGATTATACAGGTTGAACCTTTAGAGATATGATATTCTTTCACATCTAAAACACTTAAATGCCTTTGGGGTTGCGTCCACTTGCTCACACACTATTTGTATTATAAAAACTGAAACACACAGGTCTTCTTAAATTAACTGGTCATTTGCAGCTGTCTGTATGTGTCACATGGACTGTAGCTAAGCCTGTAAAAGCATTTTCCATATGCAGTCAGTTATAGAATTCAGTCTTCTGTGGCTATGAAGAAGTTGCAAAAACTAACCCTCATGATATCACTGGAGTTAAAATGTTAGATACTGCGCACTAATGCAGTTGAAAACAATATGAATATGAATGACAGGTAAACTTCTTCTCTTTTCTTTTTATTTAACATACAACATTCTCCTCATATAGTCTGTGGTCTGCAGCATAACTCATTTTGTGTGTTGCTGTCTGCAGGATTAGTGACATGGGAGAAGGGGTTATAAGCAGCAGCAGACAAGAAGAACCACATGGGAACTGTGGATTGAAATGGCATTTGTGATAAGGTGACATTTAGGGAAATCACAACTCCATCTCTCTTGAACAAAAAGGTCTTATCCAGATTCCAGGAAAAAGGTCTGCCTGTCACTCATAAGTTGTAGTAGCATGTACTGTAAACTGTAGTTGTATTAACAGAATACAGGAAATCTTTATATAAAGCATTTGTAAAAGTTATAAACAAAGTTTAGGTTTTAAAACGACAAAACTAATGATAATATCATTAATGGTAATAAGTACTCATGATATCCGTAGTCACATTGTATTCGAGTGATGATAACGCTTTATAAGTTTTGAGTGTGGAACAAAAGTCAAAACAGTTTAGATTTTGTTGTGCTGATCACCAGCCATAGGTTATAGCTCACCCTGCTTTTTATAAGGACCACATTTCTGATCAGAGCGAACTGTCGCCATGGAGAAACATGCAATCGGTTGGTGTTTCTGTCCCTCTCACCATGCGTACTCCCTCTCCTTTCACCAGTACCCGAGACAGTACAGACCCTGTTGTTGCCAGATAGTGGGAAGGAGGATCTCAGCTGTTCATCCTGTGGAGCTCGTCTCCCCTCCTGTTCCGTTCCTAGGTGAGCCTCAATACTTACCCAGACCTCCCTTTCCTTTTGGTTGTCATTACCCAAACTAAGCTCACACTTACCCCCCCTAATACTCCCGTGATCTGCCTTTTGTTCGGACCCCAAGCTTCCATTCATGTCCCCCAGGAGAGCAGACAAAAGAGGAAAAGGCACAGGCCTGAATCGTTTGTCCAGACAGACTGTGGTAAAAGGACCATAAAGAGATGCTGAGCTTGAATGGAACTGCGCTGTGATGGGGAATTGTGTCGCTTTAACGATATAGCTTGTGTCTGTGAGGACGTCCTCCCGTGGTCATATCTCCAGTGTGTCAAACAGAGTTTTCAATATAATGTGCATCTTTACGTTTCTTTGATTTATGGTATAAAGTATGGTTAATGGTTGAACATGCATTACACAACAAATGAAGAAAATGAAAACTGTATGCAGCACAACACAATGTGCAAAACACAAAAATATACAGACTGTAAATATAGAAACCCAACCCAACATCCTGGCATGACCTTGTCTGAAAGTAACACCAAATGCCGATTTAGAATTATCCGTATGGTAACGGTATCATCACAGTAGACGATCTGCTTTAAAGGATAAGTTTACATTTTTTCACGGATGTCTTATAATGATTTGCTCATATGAACACTGAGACAGGTAGGGCTGGGTATCGTCGCTGATTTCCTGAATTAATTTGAATCAGATTGGCAGGGCCTCAATTCGATTTGATTCACCATACGATTCGATTCAAATCGATTCGATTAATTTTCATTTAGATGTATTTATTTTTTTTATTAGTTTTGCTTAGTTATAATAAATTTCCCAGTGGAGCATTAACCTTTTTTTGGACACCAAATTCTGTGAACTGAAGTTATGTAAAGTTATGTATCTGATCCAACATTAGGATGTGTATCCAAGGGTATATGGCTGGTTTGTTGATTTAGCAGCACCTATAAATGCTGGTCATAAAAATGTGTGTTTCAAGGATCACACCGAAATACATAAACACCTTGAATTATTTATTTAAAGTTCAACAATAACCCTGCTTGTAACCCTGCTATTGAAAGTCCAACTGAGCAATGAAATAACAATAACCACCTAAAAATGGTTAAAAAATAACAACAATTACATTGTCACACCTGCCTTTACGCTAGATGGCTTCATAGGAGCTGCTTCAGCTCCGGTCTGTCACTACTGGATCTGATCAAGTCATCAGCCAAAGCCCAAGTACAGTTCCAATTCCAAGTACGCATCTAGCCAAGTACGGATCAAAGACCCGGATGTGTTCTTGCTCCGCCCATGAGGATGCTCTGGGAGCAGACTTGTGTGTACTTGGGGCCAAATATCCCATCATGCATTTCGTACCATTTAGCAACAATAGCAGATGAACACACACTAATGTTTCTACTACAGTTGTTGTACTTTTGCTAGAAGTTTCTAGGAGAGGAATCAATATTTGATATTTTCAAATACTGTATGTGATAGATCAAAATAAACACCTACTGGTAAATTCACAATTGCTACATGTAAGGATCCACTAATAGCGGTGCTTTTTTACTAAAAGCCGACTTGGCTCCTAAATAATATATTACCCACATATATACATAATGAACTTAATTGACACATCAACATTACAGTTGTGAGAGGATTGAACAAATACAAACTAGAGCAAGGAAGAAATGAGCTCATCATCAGCAGGTATACCTCGATTCAGTGGGTGTCCTGCATCCTCCTGTCCGTACAGTCCGTACTCACCATTCGCAGTTGCCCAGTCTGTACTACCCAGTACAGGAGTTCGCACTTTGCAACTTGGAATTGAGACATGACCATTGTTGTGTGCCATCTTGCGCATGCCTTATCCCGATCTGGCAGCTTGGTCGGGTCCGGTAGCTACACAGTCTCTTAGGCCAGCATTCAAAGATGTCATTGCGCAGTCACAGGAACAACTCAAACATAAAGAAAATAAAATTTTTAAAGATAGCGCCACAAATTTACAAATCAATATAGGAAACTTTTAATAAAAATCAATATTAATTGATAAATTGATTGTTTAAACTCAGCCCTAGAAACAGGTTTCTTGCTGCATCATGGGTAACATTTTTATATCATATTCTTCTATATATTCTTGCACATTCTTATGTACTGCTGCAGCATATTTTCTTGGGTTCAGATTTCATTGTCTTTGCATGTTGTTGTTCTGCATTATATGAAATTGCTGTGCAAATTGTCTGAGAATATATATCTGCTTCAAGATTTTTTTCCGTTTAGTTTGTGATTAGCACACATTGCATCGGACTAAACTGCTATTTTATTTGCTGGTTCAGCAACACAGTGTAACATGTACTTCTGCCCACGATGATGGGTTAAGGTGTGACAGCGATTTCCAACGCTATAAAAATGAGTAAATGTAAGGGGAGCCAAAAAACAAAAGTGCCAAATCCAAGGTCACACTCTAACTGCAGAAATTCATTAAAAGGATTATTGGAAATATAAAGTTTCAGCCTTCCAAATAAGTCACATTAAGTTTTTTACAAAGCTGCTGCCTTTATATATGCTGCCTTATTTTAAAACTTTCATTCCACTGTAACATAAGAGGGAAAAACAAAGAGAGAATTTTATACTAAAAAGACTTATGACTTTGGAAGAAATACACTTGATTTGATTAACTCAGACTCCCGAAGCCTCACACACACACACACATCTGAATAAATTTTTTCACACAACAGGGACTGTGGTCGTTGGCCCCCATTACTGAATGGGTTTTAAAAAAGGATCCATTCATGGCCAGTATTAACAGTAGGAATGTTTAGTGAAATAAAATCCTCCTCCTGTGGTTGTACAGTGTGGCCCCACGACTAATGTTTTAAAGACAGATTAGTACAATTGTGAAGCTAAACTTGAACATCTGAATTATGCAATTGGAATAATAAAATATCAGCAGCTTATTTTCAAAAAAATAAAAAGAACTAACAAGCAGTCAGCTTCAGTACATTTCTGGGTTTACATGTGTTTCTACTTTTTGTTTTGTTCTATTTGAATCTCTGCTGCATTCATTGTGAGATTGGTGAAGCTGTTTTCTTCATTTGTATGTTTGTGCATTTGTGTGTGTGTTTACTTAAGTTTGCAGTGCACCAAGCTCCCCAGGACACCACACAAACCAGTGATGAGTGTGTGACCTCTGTGTTAACATGCTGAGGAAGCAAGAAGCAGTCATTTAAATTCATTTTGCAATGGTGCATCTCGCTCCTTATTGTAAGATATCAAGCTAATTGCTTATTGTCAGATTGAATCCTTCGGCTTATGCTTCTGTTATGGTCTGCAGCACAAATCGCATCATTTTTAAACCATAAGAGATATTACTATAAGCTCAGGCTTCTTAGGCTCGTGGGAAAACTCTCTGCCATATTAATCTACAAAGTAATAAAGTCTGACACATACACTAGCTGTGTATCTGTCTCCATCTGTTTGATGTTAAATGTGAATTTGGGTTCAGCTTGGAAACAACAGGTGGGATCTGCCATACTGTTCTACAGGGGCTCCTGCTCACAGCTTAAAATAGAAGAGATAAGGACAGCGTCTCAGGAGGCATCTGTGCTGTTACACATTGTTAAAACCACTGCAGTGTTGGCTGTTATGTGTTCCACACAGGAATGATGCTTGCTGAATTATAGGGTGAAAACAAGTGATTTTAAAATGATATATGCCTCCTCCCCCAAGGATAACGCCTTCGTTCGTACAAGATGATGCCAGACACAAACACCACCAACAACAAACAAAAAACATTCTTTACCTATTTGCAGTGTGTGAAATGAATTCCCAGTGTTGTCAGGCATGACGGGTGTCTGAGTGTATACCCTCAGGAAATAAACTCATGAGTGTAATAATAAGCTGTTTTTCATACAAGCTGCTAAAGTCAATTGTACCACCTCAGCAGTGGCTCATCCTTCAAACTGCATTAAATGCAATTTGCTTAACTAGACACACTACACGTTTCCTCTACCTTCTTAGTGGAGGTACTGTAATGTACAGGTACTGCAGGTAAGACCACAAACTTTTTTTAGTGCTGAAAAGGTTCTGAAATCCTGTTTCGGTTTAATTGATAACAAATGCTAATTATTTCATTATTATTTCATTTAAGGTGACACAAATGTTCCGAATACACTGTTTTAAAATAGAAGCCATTGCGTCGCTGAGGACAAAATGTGTGGATTTCCCATGATCCCTGTGTTTCTATCTAACTATATTTGAAGTTTAGAGTCAGTTATAAGACTATTTGACTGTTATGGTGTAAGTAAATGGTCAGTAATCAGTTCAGTTGAGCACTTACTACAGCTACAGCTCCGATCAGACAGAGCATTTTTATTTCCTCCCAAAAATATTGTAACAGCAACAAAAAACACCCAATACATACATATTCCCATTTGATGACATCTAGCGGCAGAAGTGAACATTGCCAAACTGAGCCTGACTCATCCTAAAATAAGAGCACAACTAGTGTCCCCCACTTGTTCAACTTTTATGCAGAAGTTTTGGTAAATGCTTATATAATTGCGTAGGCATTGAGCAGCTAGGCTAAGTGATTCAGTGGTATCTATTAACTATAACATGCATTAAGTTACTATTGTGTATAAGTTGAACAAAGTACACCTTATGTGTACTGAAGTGTGGTACAGTATCTGTCCACCTTTATTTTTGAGATTTCTTGGACCTGTGTAATCATACAGGATGGGTAACCTGGCTTCACTCTGGGTGTCCTACTGGGTTTATGTGGCATTACTTTCTCCCTTTGGCTCCTGTGTGAGGTCTCAGGGAGGTCATTTCACACAGGATTCCTCCCAGCACTTGCTAGACACATTCCACTTGTGAATGAACAGGAATGATTTTTCCTTGGTTATCTTTGCTGGGAATTCCATTTTCCAAAGCACAATTATATGTGGTCACTTTTTTTCCTTCTAAATCAAGAATATTGCCTTGTAGTTTAGTTGGGTCACTGGCAGCATTCATTCAGCTTAACCACGAGGGTCATTTGTGGATAGCCAGTAAAGAGGAAATTGTGCTTGTGTTTGATGTTCTGTAGACCTCTGTTGTAGAAGAATGGGGGACCATTTCTAATATAAAAGCAGGGGTTGGTTAGTGTAACATGTGGCAAATCAGGCCATATTCTGAAAAGATTTCTAATACTCTCTGTTCTCAGTCTCTTGTGTATCTCACAGATCCATAGAGATAAATTGTTGGTCAGTTTACACTGTTGTGACTTAAATGTACGTGGCAATCAAAGAGAAGAGGGTCCCAACTGTAGCAACACAAAAGGTGTATAGAGGACACTTATAGGGTCAGGGGTCACAAGACACAAGGCTGTGAGACTGTGTTGAAGACATTTACTAGCCACATGGTTGCAGCAGTTGTGACTGTGTGTGGTCTATAATACGGCTGCTCCTCTGCCTTAGCATCACAGTGTTTTCCTCAGCTGAGATATGACACAAAGTATTAGAATATAGTAGAGCTTCTCGTGCATGTCATACTTCCTATGTATTCTATTGTTCTAAAGGCAAAGTTCAACATTTTGAGAAGAATATTTTAGTGTTTGGTTTATCTCTAAGAATGTACAGCACGACCACAAAGGGCTGGGTTGCATTTGTACAGAGATTTACAAACACATAAATACATGGTTGTGCACTCAAATGTCTACTTTGTTTAGGGGACACTGCCTTTTCAACCTGGTCTTAATTGGGTGTGAAATACAAAATGCTTGTCTGGTTTGGGTTAGGTTTGGACAGAAATATTAGAGCCATACACCTTGTTTCTCACTTCATGCTGAATTCATTTATATTTTGTAAGCAGAAAAATTATATGCATTATGACCCAGTAAAATGAATGCTACAGAAGAGTTGTAGTCATGTCATGTTTCTGGACATTGATGTATAAAACTAAAATGTTTAATTTCTGTTTTGGTCTCAGCTCTTAGGGGTAATACAGTATCACTCTCTTTAGCTGCTAAATGCTTCACTGTGTTTACCAGCTACTCTCTTATCTCACTCTTACATCGAATATTCCTTTACGTTTAGGACAAATGCCTTCCGTTTTATCAACATTCTACCAGGAAGCCTTTACAACTAAAATCTTTCTGTGACTGGATGATTTCTTAAGCAAATATGATTCGAGTGGCTAGAGTGACGGCTACAGAAAAGCTGAACCGATCAGTTTCTCTGTGCTTCCTCGTGTCATGAAAGCTTCTGTGGGGCCCATCTATTCCCTGGGTTATGAATTATGGATCACTGCTAATAGGCTTTTTCTCCCTTGTTTAACTTATTGTGGCCACAGGCTTATTGCTGATAGCTGTTTCTCCTTGGACTCTCAGTGTTCATCATCAGTAGCATTCCTCCCATCACTGTGTCTGCTTATTGCATTACAGAGGCTAGGGCTTCAATAGCTCGGTTCAGACGAGGTAGACTAGGTCTCTGTCCAAGTGACCCTCCCTGAGGACTTAACCCACACGTCCCACTTTGCTGTTGCATGATGCATGAAGGACAGACATTGGAGGAGGGAGCGGGTTCCCTTATTACCTTGTGATTCATTTTTAATGAATAAACAGGTCTTTCCAGGTCACCTGCAAGCTCACACACCCATGGAGGGTGGTGTGTCTTCCCCATCGGCTGCCTTATTGCTGCCCGCTTTGACATCCTCTATGGCTGCAGGGGCTCCATAGCATAATTAGGTCTCACTGTCATTGACAGAACGTGTCTCACTTCCCACAGAGTCTCTTTCCTTTCCTTCAAGTTGGAGTCCACCAATTATACAGTGGCAAAAAGCTCCAGGCAACCTTTGCCTCACTTTTCCTCTTGTTGCCTTTAGATTAAGTTTCCAGTAGGGAGTTATATACTGTGACTATCACCACTACAATTAACTTACTGTTTATTGTTCCATAATTGATTTTTATCTCATGTTGCAGCTCATAAATTTAATTTTAAATCAGTTGTGTAATGGTACTTGTTTTGGAAATTAACCTGCACTCTCCATTTTTAGCCTTATGTAACATCAAGGCTGAGGGTAGTTTTGCTTGGCATGTTACTTGAGCATTTTCCCATCTCTGTATATGTTCAATGACAGTCGATAAAACTGAACATCGTTGTGCTCTAATGGAAATAAAAGAAAACTCCCTCAAGCAGACGTATGGCTCCGGAGCGGCAGAAATTGGATGACAGGCGAGGATGCACATACGGAGTGTCATTTGGGAAATCAAACCCACTCAGTTCACTTGCTCTGAAAGTCAGTGAACAGGTATGCCTTTGCAAACAAGGAGGTGGAGAACTCCCACAGCAATTCTCGATGAAGCCTGGCGAGGCTGTGAAAGAAGGAGAGCGAAAGAGAGAGAGTGCGACAGGAAGGTGAGAACAGGAACAGATGGAGAGATGCAGGGAATCTACATTTACAGTCATTTAAAACAGGTGCTATACATAGACAAGCTTTCCACCCATCATCCCATCTAAATGATATCATTACAGCCAGAAGTCATTAAAAAAAGATCTTTTCCTCAGACTGTATAGATTTCCTTCCTCTCCCTGGGGACTGACGATAATGAAAATGAAAATGAATTTAGGGCCCCTCAAGTCATTGAGTTTGCTTTTTATCACCCAATAGCCGTGCTACATATGTGCCATTGTGCTGTATATGGGATTAAAGAGGATCTTTTCTGCCTGACTGGCTACTGTCTCAGCAACAAGATGAGGATCATTTCCACTGCTGAGAAAAGCTCAACTTAGCCTAGACACACACTATCAACATGTGGGGCATTTAATATTTGACCCAAACATTTTTAGAGATCTTTATTGGATAGAGAATCATCCTTATGCCTATTTAAGGTGGATCTGTATGTCAAATTCTTGAAGGCTGAACAGTTAGAATGAATTTGGTATCCTGGGCAAACTTTAATCAAGAGATTAGCAACATGGATCCAGTGTGTCACGTTTCCACTTGGTGGTTATTATCTGAACACTCGAACAGATGAGTCATTGGTGAAGAAGCCATTGTTCAGCTTCTTTATCAGTGCCTTTGTTACATACATTACACAATACGTACGGTAGATGACCAATGTAAAATAATACAGGTATGTTACTTTGTCTGTGCTGCAGTTAGCTTGACTTACATTCACATAGTGTTTCTGGTTTCTGTTAACTGTAAAACTAAACAACTCTAAATTGCATCTTCATCTAAAAAGAAGAAATGCCACACAGTTGAGTGTGTTGCTTACTTGTTCACAGGTAATACATGGAGAGTCATACAACTCTACTATTAATGAGAAAGTGCAGCTTTGATCTAACAGTTTCCTTTAGCCAGACATCTGCCCTGGTGGAGGTACTGTACCAAACAGGATTACTCAGTCAGCCAGAAAACTTCTTAAATAGCTTGCAGCATTTGTTAATAAATAGCAAAAATTACTACATATGGCTTCTTGACACCTGATGCAAGTTTAATTTTACAAATTCAGATTTTGATCAAAAACTTCAGTGTAGCCAAACATTTTTCACAGGTGATCTGACCCTTCATCTTCCTGGAATACTTCTGAGACCTAAACCTGTCCTGCACAAAACTGTCCCATCTCTGTTTGGAGTTTCAATAGTTAAAAACAAAAATTTGGCAAAAGATAAAATTATTGAATTACCTTGCTAATAGTCTTTGTACTACAGTTTACATGCTGTGTCTGCTGGATGTATAAATACATTTAAACTATCGACAAGCTACTGCAAAATGTATTGTAGTTAAACTAGTTTACATAGACTTTACATTATTTACATAGAATTACATTTACTGCTTCCACACTGCTTAATAAGTAACTAACTAACTCCCGCCTTATGTGTCAGACGAGGAAGAGTACGGAAGAGGATTAGAGCCGCCATTTTTGAGTTATGCCAAATAGGAAAAGGTACTTCAGAAAACATACTACTATTCTGCATATACTGCAGTATTGTTTTTTAGTCAGTGTGTGGTACCATTTAGAGTTACCTATAGGTGTTGTGTGTTCTGGTAAAGATTAGATCCGTACACATGTTGAAATATTTATGTAAATATTTATCTAACCAAAATGGGGGGAACAATCATTGGTTATTGACTACAGTAGTACTATGCTATGTGTTATGTTCTCCTCTGTCCCATTCGTATAAACAAGACATCTCAACAATGCCTGGAGGACATTTTCAACTTGGACTCAAAGATCACATGATTAGATTTTGTTGGTCAACGGTCAAAGGTTAATGGATGTCCCATTCTTGTCCGAGGAACACCTGGAAGTAATTTTCACTGCCTCTAACTGTCTCAAACTTCCACTTGGACTCATACAAGTCTAATTTATTAGACCAGAGTCAGGCCAGACATGCATGTAAACAACAGCGTCACTGGTTGGCTGGGGCATACAACCACAGAAGATTTATAGAACATAGAGACTGAGTCATTGCCTGAGTTGCCTGTGAACTTAATGTCTAGTTAGTACTCAAACTAACACAACTGGCAGCTATTGAGTGATTATTTTAAGCATCTGTATCCAGGCAGGCTAGCGTATCAAATAGTTCATCACCTATGAAAGTTAACCAAGTACCTCTACTACTACTAAGTAGTCACTACAGCGATAAACATCTAGAATTTCACAGATTTTATTGTCCCACATAATGTATGACCAGGCTTTTATACAAAACATTAGTCAACAGCTTCATCACTTTGACATTAGTGTTGGTCCAGTACATTACTTGTAGTGTGTATCCAGTGTTTGTTTGCTTCTGCATCTTCGTTAATCTCACAAATGCTCCCATGCTCACTCCCTGCTTTCAACTTTTTCAGTGCTATGTTAATGCAGCCCTGCATTCACTCATATCTCGCTTTCGATTGGCTTGCCCACTGCAAATTGCAGCTAATGATCCAAACCCCCACCCCCACCTCACCCCATTTTCCTCTCCTACTCTCTTTCTTTCAGCAACTCTCTCTCTGTCTCGCTCTCTCTCATTCCAGCCTTGAGGCGTCCTGTTTCAGCTCCTTCGCTTTCAGCCACAATGCTGTGGAGAGGGTGAATGGGTGGGGGGCATTTAAGAGAGCAGTAGGTGGGAGTGGAGTCTGACAGCAGAGGGTCTACTGTTTAAGAGAAAGGATTTCTCACTCACTCGCGCCCCCTCTCTAACTCTCTCTCTTTTTCCCTGCCTCTCTTCATCTGTCTCTCTATATCTCTCGACCTGTCCCCCTCTGTCTCTCTCCTCACTGGCTGCACATCAGCCGGCTCTCTAGGTAGACTTGAGTAAACACTCTAAGAGAACAGAGAGAAGAGGGAAGATGACAGAGCTGTCAGCACTCTGAGAGATACAGACTGGTGAGAACATTTGTCAGGGCTGGCTGATAAAGCTCTCTTCAACGCTGCTTCTGCTTAGATTTTCTCATCAGTGGAGAAGCTGCAGGCAGTTGAGCGTGAGGTAAGTCACCTTCTTTACCTGCATGGAGCTTCTGAATGGGAGCAGAATGAATGGGTGGATGCCTAATAGGTTGATACAGGAAATTGAATAGCAGAGCTTGACAACTTTATAACTTTAAACACATTCTCTTAGTGTTTCCCCACTTTTATAAGTTGATATTTAAAGTTTGTGCAGGAATTATTCTTATTATTTTGTTTGTTTTAGACATTTTAGCTAAAGGCACAGCAGTGCAGCACTGCTACTACTAATGATAATGTTCATTAGCAAATTTTCCAGGATTTTTTCTTAAATTTGAAAAAGGCAAACACTCCTCTAAACCAGCCTACATGTGAAAGCTTTGCTTTTAGGAAGACTACTAATTTATTAATTGTTAAATGGCTGCCAGTTAATTGACAGTTTCATGGCTAATGCTATACTTTCACCTCCAGAAGAATGTGGAGCAGCTTCTGTAATTCGTCCTTATGTTTTACAAGCAAGGGCTTCACAGACTGGCTTAATTCTTCTCTTTACTGCATGCACCTGGGTGCCAATTATGTTTTACTGTGGAAGTTTTTCCTCTTGCTGGCTGTTTTCTATTTATTACCAAAACTGTTAACTGTTAAAAAAAAAGGAATAATGTCTCTAGAGATGGATGTCTGTGATGATCTGCTGAATTATTCTGCTTACATTAGGACTGATGGTGACTTGTGGTCTGATGGGAGAGCAGAGGAGAAGATGGGCAGGGTTACTGTGTCCGTATGCATGTCTGTGTGTGTGCCGCTTACCAGAGTTGGTCCAGCTGTACACTTTCTGGTTGCCAGCAGACAGTAGGTTTGTGTAACCCAGGAGACAGACAGCTGCTCTGTGTTAGACGCTGCTGGTTGGTTCCTCTCCCAGATCTCCAACATACACACTGCAGGCTGTAAAACTGGAAGCCTCACTGACACACATACGTACACATGCACACACACATACTGACTGTTCCTTTCGGAGCCGATTGCTTGCATTTTTTTGTCCATCAATGAGTGTGATGTTAAACTGAAGAATTCTAAGAATGAAACAGTAGCATCTGTAGGCACAAAAGTGTGAATGCTAATACGTGTAGTGTAACTAGTTGGGTCAGTGAACTGCTATAGTAACTTTAGCCACCTGAAGTTACTGATCATACAAGACAAGGTTATAAGGCTATAGCAGCATAACTCTAGGATATATTGGATTTACTGCTCCTGATTTCCGGTTTTCATTTCTAAGAGCAGAAATGTGAGTCTTATACTAGGCTTGGCTGAATAAAATTGATTCAGACCATAGAGGGAATTCAAATGTATCAAGTCAAGTCTAATAAAATTCTTTAAGGCTAAGATCTTAAACTCAGCATTAGGCTGTATGATTTGTACTGTATAACCCCGTTTGAGGTGTAAAGCTGTTAGCTTTAAATGATTTCCTGATGGTGGCTAATAACGGGAGGGGTAGAGGAAAATGGCTGAGAGAGATAGAAATATGAGTTGTGCTACTTCAGGTGACAGAGGAGACCCACAGGATACCAGGGCACCATCTGCAGTAATTGTGTATGATGAGGAGTTGCGAACACAGTGAGCACAACTTAATGTTTTAAGTCAAGCATACGTTTCTGCTCTTTTGACTACCTCTGCACAACAGGCATGTCATTTGATTCTAGGTGGCATTGCAGGCTTGGTGCATTAATGTTTCATGATGCTTTGGCTACACATACGAGTGGCCACTAACAGTGACACACGGTATAATGATGAGTGGGAAACAGGCTTTTGTTTGGACAGCTGCTAGCTCCCAATGCTGCATGTCCCATGAAGCTCACTGACAGGGTGACTGTCTTTAACCCCACTTAACTCCTCCACTGGTGATCGAGAACAAACAATAACCTTGGGTATTCATAATGACCCACAGTGGGTAAGACTCAGGAGAAATACAGAGATGTTTTGGTTGGACTTATTCAACTTCATCTTTAATCCAGGCTGATCTACACTCCAATTCCTGTCCCCAGTCATGCCCTTCCTTTTGTCGTTGTCACTGTTGCTGTTTTTTGAATTATTTCAGTGTTGCTAGCCATTGGTGGCGCTCACTAACATTTAGCCAGATTATTTATAGGTACATCTTTATAGGTACATTATTATAACTTACTTTGGTATTGATATTTGGCCACTAAGTCTATAAAACAAGATGTCGCTTTTTTAGGTGATGTATACCTTCTGAATTAGAAGAATCATCTAATGTAACACAAATTCCATAATCTCAATATTCTTGACCTGAGTGGTTGAATAGAAGAGTTTTTTAGAGTTAAGAGTCTTTTCTTTACTGGTTTTGTCTTAAATAAATGTTTGTAAGACTTGGTATGTGCATAAAATGAGTAAATGTTTCCTCTAGGTCACCCCAGTCTTCTCATCTGTCCTAGTCTGCCCCAGTCGGATTAGTCACTACCACTTAACAGAGATTTACCTCCCACCAAAGAAATTCAGTGTTTAAGCATCCCAGATGGTTTCAATGCTCCTCTCATGCTAATGTGTGACAGGAAAAGAGTGGAAGTCTTGGAGCTGGGTGATTCTGGATGCCTTTGTATTCCCCAGCCTTCTATCGTGAGGCAGCCAGTGGATGAACACGTGGTAGACACTTCGCTCTGACACTTTGCCTCCACTGGTGACCTCACACATTGTATATAGCATGAGCTATAGTGTTCCAGGAACAAGACTGGGGCCCTTTTGAGAGGGAGGGAAAATTTAAATTGAAATGGTAAAAATGGTTAAAAACAGGGAAGCCAATGAAGAGCTAACCCAGGGGGACCGGGGTCATTAGGCTTATACAAGTGCTTGAATGGAAGGCACTCCCAATTTGGACACGCAACATGCTTCAGGCTTTCATCACAGACAAGGGCAAACAGATGTCCGGGTATCACAGCCAACATGCTTACTTCCATTTATAGTGGAGAGAAAACTCCTTTCCATTCTGCTTCAATGGGAGCAACCAATAAACCTCCAGTTTGAGTCCCTGGAATGTGCAGTCTTTAAAAGACTCATACATTCTTACTCAGCATTTTTTGGATTGTATAAAAAAATATTTCCTGCTGATGTCTGACTTTACCTTTCTAGTCCCTCTGCAACACAAGTGTGTGAGATATTCAACACATGAAAACAGGATTTTATTTTGTCTTTACAAAAAGGTCCTTGGTAGGTTCATTTGGTATAATTTAAGGTTCATTTGGTACAAACCTATCAAGCAAGTTTAACCAGAAGCTGTCTTTCAGTCTGTAGGCATACTGACTCATTCTGACTAATTCCCACACTCTTCAATGCTAGGTGTGCTGTTGGAAGTGTCATTCAGAATAGACCAGCCAACACTCCTTGCAGCTGATTAGCCGAGGTGTTAGTTACATGGTAAGTTTAGACGAGTACAGAGATCGATATCAATACCTGTGTGTTGCATTACACCAGAGGCAGCAGCCAGGTACAACCTGATTTAATAGTAATGGCATTACAGTAGGAAAGAGGAAGTTGGTAGAATGCAGGGATACATGATTACGCGTGTCTGTAGAAAACAGCAGGTGGATTTGCTGTAAAGGCTGCACATGATACTTGCGGGCTCTCTAAACCACACGGGGGTTAGGCTAATAAACAGTAGGTCACCAGCACCCAGCGTGTTAAAAAGCTCATGAACAATGACTAGCATCCAATCTCTCCATCTGGACCCAGTGAAAACAGCAACGTAAGACGGGGGCACTGCAGGGGATAGGCCATAAAGAATATTGATGGGTCTCATGGCGGGACACTAGTCAAAACACACACACACACACACACACACACACACACACAAAATTGAATTGAGGTTTGACAGTTTGCTGTATGATCGACCCATTGAGCCCTCTTGTTCTCTCAACATTTGTTTTCTTAGTATCTTAGTGTCAAAGTCAGAAATTGGTTTTGGGTGCAGAAATAGACTTTATTGGGGCAGTATCAGTCAGACATGTCTACTGTGGCTCCAAATCACTGTGGCGGTTCTCTGAGTGCGATAGGGTTCAGCCTTGGCAGAGAGCTCTCTCTCCGAGTATCCAGATAAGTGTTTCTGTCGGTATCTCAGATCCAGGCTCCACATCCGCCTTATCAGCCATGAACACACTAACCCCCACCACTCCCCTGCTATCTGTGTCATCGGATCCAATGGGGTCACAGCGGTGAGCCAGTGAGCGCAGCCTTGATTTGATTGAACCCTTCTTTTCATCCATCAAAAACAGTGTATTTCCCATTTTTTGTCTGTTTAGCAAGTCAAATGGTTAAATTTTATACCATGTGGGAAATGATGATAACAGCGAGTGTTGTAGTGAATGAGTCAGATTTGTTTGTGGTAATTAGGGATAGAAAGATTTTATTTTTCAAAGTGATTGAACTAAGGGAAGTCTTTGTCAAAGGTTGTATATAATAACTGCACATACATGTAATTGTATGTTATTACATACATTTGCACATTTACAAAATACAATCACATTTTCCAGGCAATCTCAAAGTGTCATCAGGTCGTCACTTAAAAAAAATTCACTCAGGGCATCCTATGCAACTGGATTTACAGTAAAACATCAATTGTATTCTCTATTGAAATATATCTTCCAACACATTGGAAAAACTTTAAGATCCATAAGTTATCCTTACTGCTTTTCCTCTTAAGGTTTGCAGGACTGATTGAGCCTATTCCAGCTGTCAGCTGGAGGCAGGGGACACCCTGGATAGGGTTATATTTTAAGATATTTCTAATTTAAAGTTTCCTTCCATGCCTATTTATACATCCAGCAGACAGAGACATAACAACATTTGCATTCATTTGGAGTCATGTTTCCCGACCCGTACACAGACATTTTGAGGGACAGGTGGTCAAGCTACAAAAAAGGACACATCCCCTTCCAGACAGTTATTTATAATAAATAGTTAGATAAAGAAGCACGTTTCACTTATGTATTTATTTACAGTAGATACACATGCAGCTGTTAATACCCAACAAATATTGCTATTGTAAATAAGTTCTGTTCTAAGACCATTCAGACATAATACTAACTAAATATGAATATGCAGCAGAAGCAAATTTATGTCTGATTTAGAATGAAGGAACCACTTTGTGTCTTTAATTAAACTGCCTGTGATAAAATTTGAGGCCAAAGATTAACATGTAACTACAATAAGACTAGATGAACAGTTGAACTTTAAAATCTGAGCTCGTCCTAAAATGACAGGCTACAACTACCAGTAGCTTTTATAGATAATTTACTAGGCTATGAAGCATTTGCTACAGGAACACAATGAAGGCTATCATGCCACAGCTCTTTTAGTGCACATAGGAAAAGGGTTGACATAGCCACATATAGTTAAAATTTTCTCTTTACACTCCAAATCTACAAGCACCACCAACCTTCCAGGCCTCTGACCTAGTGGAGTGCTTTTAAATCATGTCCTCACCAAGCAAATAGGAATCCTTGGCACCATGACCTGGCCTTATACTGTATCCATGTTGTTTGCTCAGGTTAAGCCAAACTGGTATTTCTGTAAGTAAATCTGAAAGCCAAGCCTGCTCAGTTGTCCAACCATCATCACGTATAATTCCACTAATCTAAGAAAAGTTTTGGAATCTATCTTGTCTCAGATTTGGCCAATGGACTCCATAAATTCTTTAATAGGACTTGACCGAGCCCAGCATTTTTTATCTTCCCTAAAATTACCTTTGCTCTTTCCTTTCCTCCTTCCTTCTTTTTTTCATCCTGCTGTATAATTGATGTAAATGGTATCATCTAAGCTGATCCTACAGTGTTACTACACTACACTTTTTCATCATCATAAATACAGTACAACGCCCCTCTCAGACTGACTTTTGAGAGTGTTATATAATGTTAAGTGTTGCTTCTACTTTGAATCAGTGGTGTTTTTTATATTGCACATACTTTTTGAGCATTATAAATGATAGTAGGCCGTTTTCACACCTACAAAATATTTTAGAAATTTGTAAACTTGTAAAAACTAGCAAGAAGCGGTTTCTTTTCACACAGAGAAAAATCCAAGCGCACCAAAATGCATTGTCTCTGCTTATTGGTCACGTGTGTCTGCCATGGGAACTGTTGTTATTGTTTATGTGAAATAGGGAAGATTATTTAATGATATACATTAACCTACATGGGTTGATCGTTTTCCAGATTATTTATTACATTTGATCATCCAACCAAATATCTGCATGTGTTCATGAGTCCACATCGTCCGTGAGTCTTTCTGCTGCATGTTTTTGGTGTGAATAAAGTAAAGAAAATAAAATCCAATTAATCCAGATTATATCCAGTTCGCTAGATGATTTGGATCAAGACCACCTATTTTTGGAGGTTGTTTGGACCACACCTGAGTGCAATTACTGTGTTCTCTAAATATTTTGAGTCAGAAGGAATTTGTGTATGAGTGTAGGAATGTAGGCTCAGTAATTTGTGTTGACATGGTTCAACAATACTAGCAGCACATACTCAATACAACCCTCCATAACTAGTTAAACACCATAAGCAGCATCTTTTGAGTAGATGAAAGGTGCTGCTGTGCATCGAGTAGGCTGTCATATGCTTAGCCCAAAACCGCACAGTGCTGAACTACCCAACTATGTCTGTGTTCCTTAGTACTCCCTGAGCCTGCACAGCTGCCTCCCTCTGGTTCCACTTCCTCCCTGCTGAGACTGTTAGTACTACACTCCTACTGCACTACTATTATATCCCTAGATTGTGATGGCAACATTTCCAGCATTGCTTTTGCATCTTAAGAATCAAACCCTCTGGTAAATTGCTTACAGAGAGCTTTAAAACCCCTTTTCCATTGAGGGAATACTGTGTAGGTGGTGTGTGGGTCCCAGTCACTTTGTAATGTAAACTCTCTAGATTTTCTACTTTTGAAATAGGTACATCATAAAGTGTAAGAGGCCACAACAATCATGACAGCAGACCAAGCAGTTTGCTGAAAAGCCCATACTCTGACTTCTGTCTTAGGTCTTTTAACCTCTTCTTCAACAATGTTGGAACCGACTCTCCATCTATACACTGTATAACCTTTTACTTGAAAGCACAAACTTTGCAACTGAAAAGCCTCTTGATTTTTCTAATCCAGCAGCCTTCTGGTACATGATGGTGTGGTACTAATGGTCTTAGTCTGTCCTAACAACCTCAAACAAGCCTATCTGTGTCCTGCTGCTAAGTTGACTTTACTAAGTCTTTTTTCAGCTCTCACAAACTTGAAAGTGTTCCATCACATATTCATGTATTAAATCTCCCCTTTCATTAATTTCTTCTCAGTTGTCCCTTTTCCTTTCTTGTATGCCTATTACATCAGAATTAAGTCACCTATTCCCTTTTATCCCCTTCAGCCTTTGACCAGATCAGTTTCTTTGACCTCCTTGCCATGATGTTGGGTGCTACACTCTGCTTCCTCTTCCATGGTAGAGTAGGGATGCTGATATCCTGCAAACTTTATTCTTCTGTCCCTACATTTCTGGTGTTATTTCATTTTCTATTGTCTTAACACTATGGGTGACAATTCTCAGAGTACACATACTGTACAATTACTGGTTTGAGCCGTTGTTAACTGACATGTGCTAAAGAAACACCTCTGATTAGCTGTGGAATTAGTTGATCTGTGGGTTTGTCACTAGAAGCAAGAGGTGTTACATTACACAAGGAAGGAAGTGAATAGTAGGCTTTAAAAACATTATTACAGACAGTTGCAGAGTTGATTAGTTGGTGTGACACAGATTTTGCGTCAGTCATTCTATTGACATACAAAACTGCTTTAGGTGTCATTTGGAGCTCACATCGTATTTATTATGGCATTCATGTTAGCATGTGCTAACCTGCTGAGCCTATTGAAATATGCATCTGTCCGACAGAAGCTGGATAACTCCCCAGAGGACCAGACAGAGAGCAGACTTGTCTTTAGCCAATTAGCTGTGCCCTTATGTCACAGCCTGTCCACAACACAGCTTCACTGTTTTTGAACCAGATCTTAGACTCAACAATGTCTGCTTAGTCATTCCCTCCACAGTGAAGTGAGTCTAAACTGATTGTTATTCTGTCTGGTTTTCTAACACTGTGTGTTGAGGGTTTTACCTTTTCTTTTGATGTCAAGTGTTTAGTGCAGTTCAACGCAACAGCGATGGCCCCGTCAGCCATAAAAGGCAGAAAAAGAAAGAGTGTGTCTTTCAGAGTGCGAGGTGATAAAATTTGAAAAAGCATCAACAACTGTACCATCGATCACGTGTCGAGCAGTCGACTCAAGCTATGCCCCTCGCTGGAAATGAGTTTCTGTGTTTGATGATTATAAGTCACAGCCAGAGTGCTGCCCTCAGCAACTCACTAACTCCCCTATGACCTTGGTAGAGATAAAGGATTCAAATCAATACTCACCTGCTCTCAGACATGAGACATATAGTATATGGGAGTTCTACTGGTTTCAGGGTTTCTACGAGACAAATAAGTTTCTTTTATGATTCTTGACATGGAAGTGAGTGTCCGTGACTGAGGTCCATTTTCTGGTCATTTCCTCTATTACAGTGTAAAGTGAAGGTGAAAAAAGCCCCCAGACAATAAACCTTCATTCAGTCCTCATACCAGCGACCCAGATTTGGATTCTGTACCAAAGAAAGCAAGCTGAGTTTTTATCATGGGTGACCTAAAAAACTAGGCAAGCTTGATAAATTCTTCACAAATGAGAAGAAAGCACGTGCATCTTATGAGACCGGTTTAACATACAGTCCTGGGACTCGAGTTGTATTTGTAATTGAATATTTACAGCTTTTACACACCAAGTGGGGCACGCCGGTTCATTATTCAGTTTGTTTGTTGTCGAGTTACCAGACAGATGCTGTGTTTTCTGTTCCCACTGCTGCCATTAGTCACTGAGAATCTTTCTTTTTATTTCTTAAAAAAAGCCCCAACTGCTTCTTCCACATTAGCCAATGTCAGAATATCTTACCACACATTCCCATCGCACACACAATGAGAACACCTACTTTTTCTTTTGTGCCAAAACAAATAGAATTGTCTCTGTGCAGATAAAAACTGCTGGATTCTTGCAGAGTAATATTTTTCTGTTCTGATTTATCTTGCGCCTGCCATATAATTAGGTTTGTCAGCAAGAAATCCTGACTTCTGCATTAGATATCCACAGTCGTCCCCTGACACAAAGTCTGCTCAATCTCTCAACCAGCTGAAAGTAAAACCTATCTTAAAGACCGGAGGCCGTAGGAGGAAACAATAACACTGGTAAAATAATCATCCACCCAGCATCTATTTATTTCCATTTAAATAGGATTGTCCAAATGGCAACATCAGTGCTAACAGATAAATCACTATAATAAGACAGGTCTTTGCGTGCTGTGTTGGACCAGGAGATTATAGGGATTCCTTCTGACTGCATTGACCTGGTTTTACACTACTTGGGCCTCCTTTGGGTGAAATAAATACACTCTCTAATTTACTCAAATTTTTGATTCCGATTGATAGATCATCATCAAAGCGACATCTTAGAACAGGCTGGAAAACACTTCAAGGTCCTGCAAGGAAGATGGGAGCAACTGCTGTATGAAGTGTTTGGAGTGTGATGATTTTTACATTAATTTGAACAAAAAAGGGATGTACGAGAGGCGAGGCTTATGTAAAGAGACAGTTCTGTGGAATGTAAATGATGGCACTGTATGTTTTGGACTGTACACATGAAGGAGTATCCCCTTTTGCATGTTGCACATTCCCCAGACAAAACATAGCATCGGTCATTCCGTCACATTTTTTTGCTACATTTTTTAAGGCTGGTACATGTTTTTTCTTTGCCTGCACTTTAAGAGGCTATATTTTGTGTAATTATAGCTTCATAATTGTAATCTGGGGCTCAAGTGAAAGTTTCGGATTTACGATTCAAAACTTTATGGGACTTAATGCAGTACTTCTTGATTAAGCTCCTGCACCCCCTGCTGGTAGGCTGAGCTAGGGACTGAGCACAGCCCCTTTTTTCCATCAGCCACACAAACTGTAGCTGTACAATTTCACATAGTTTTACTTGTTTCATTCCAAATGGCAACTTGTGAAGTCCAGATGTACAACTTTCAGCATACTATACTAATAAATTGGCGTGTTAATGTTTTTGTGTGAAAACATACGACTGTACAGGTTGTGAAAACATTTGTCTGTGAAGTGGCATCAATAGATGCCATAGATAGATCGAGGCCTCTTTAAGCAAACATCATTTTTAGTAGTTTACATGTTTTTCTAAGTTGTTGGGATATAGGAAGTGATGTTACCTTTCTCTTCAAGAAAGAGAATCAAGACCACAGTGCATTGCTGTTGCCCAGGGTGCAGGGTCAAGGATAGAAGTAAGGTAAGGTTTGGCTGTTTGACTTGTGCACCCCTTCACTTTAATCCTGAGAGCACAAGGCCTAATTGCTTTTGAAATGCACCCCAACTGGATCTTTAAAACACTTCCAGCTTTCTACTGTGTGAGGTATAACACCCAAGAACTGATTTACAACAGGGTAATTTAGATCAGTTGCAGCAAATGTGTGTTCGCCAGCAGGTTTCTCTGGTAAAATTCTTTTCACATTAGACCACAAGGCAGGCATCAAGCTTTGTTGTGGTTTGAGAAGCTAACTATAGCGCAAAACCAAGTGAGCGAAGAACAAAGGAGCAGTAGTCAGATTGTATCAAGTCCATGTCTACACTGCCAGAAACCAGCTGCATTAGTGCAGTGCCAGGACCACAGGGTGCCCATGAAGGAAGTCCAAACAGAGGAGCAGCTCTGTGTTTCCCAGGATCACACTCAGATATTCTTATGTTGTAATTGTTGACTCCTTAATACAGACTAGTAAAAGGAATCCAAGAGGAGAAAATATCAAATCAAAAATGTTAATTAAATTCTCTTAAATTCTCTTAATCTATTACTGAATAAAGCAGAGTTTTGCCAGATCCACAGAGTCTCACACAAAGACTGCTTTGGTCTCTCATGGTTGCCTTGCTCAGAGGTCCATGTGGAGAGCAGCCAGCTCTCAAAGTAAGAAAGCTAACCACCCGCCCAAAACTAAAACCTTAGCAGCAGCTCAAAGCAATTTTCTGGCTATTTTGTGATTTAATCCTAGTTTGTGATGCTTGGGCACATTGGTGCAACTGTATTGGTGCGTGTGTGACATAGTCAGGCTTGGGGGGGTTAAGGGGTTTACAGCGAGGAGGGGGTGCACCCCTGAGGGCCCAGTGCTCCCATCATGGAGGTGCTCATCCCTGCCTGTCTAATCAGGGGGCTGGAGAAGGTGGGGGGTTGAAGCCGTGGGATCTCGTCAAGCTGAGCTTATCTGCTCATGTCTGCTTTCACATGGCAGAGACTGAGTACATCTTCCTGGAATATTACTTGCTGACTGTCAGCCTCTCTGCTCCTGCACACATGAAAATGCCAAGTGAAGATGTTCTGTATTTCCACTCATCAGTTTGGCTAAGTCAGAGGTAGTGATTAAACTAAATGAAACCCCTTCATACATATTCCAGTGCAAGGCAGGAATACACTATCCTGGCTTGAAATGTGCATTTTCATGTCTGCCTATCCAGACATTTATTTGCTGTTAACAGCTGCTATTAACCTTTAGAGCTGCCAAGGCACACATTGGTTGTACTAGAGGAAGGAAATATTGTGTGTCAGCGTCTCTGACAAGGTAGTGTAAAAAGTGCAATTGTAGAAAGTCAGACTGAGACAGGCTGTGCATGGAATCTATATTCAGAATTAGGTTCTCCCATTTGGATCAGTCCTGACAGGCCAAGAATTTTACACCTTACATCACCTTTTCATTGGCTCTGTGTGTAAATTAGTGGAAACCTGATCATTAGAGAAACAAAATTCTTTAACAATCTTCTTCATAAATAATACCCATACAACAGACTTGCCAACTGTTGTACTACCTCAGCACATTTTCCAGCAGACCTTTTAAAAGAATCATGTCTCAGAAGGTAACAGCAATAAGAATCATGTTACAGTACTAAAAGAGAGTCCAGTTGCTGTCAGGAGAGCAGTCCAGAAATGCTGACGTTTGTGGTTAGTGGGGAAGTTTGTGCAGACCTTCGTACTTTATAGGAAGCACACACATTATATACACAGGTAGTAATCTGTCAGCAAGAGTTGCAAACCGGTGTGTAGGATAAAGTGCAGGTGTTTGTGGAAACCTGTCTTAACGTGGTTAGAAAAAATAAATCTTCAGAACCCCAAGGCCACATGCTGCCCCTCTGCAGTAATCCGCCTCATGGTACTCAAAGGAGTTGTGAGAGGAATGCCCCGTTGTCAACCTCAGAGTGTGTGTCTACTCCACTGAGTGCACAGTGACTAAAATGGGTCAACAGGGTATGAGGTGTCTTTTGTTTGGGGCAACAGAAGAAGGTTAGTTGTGTTTTAGTGGTTAGGGTTAGGTTCATAATAATAATAATATTTCAATAATAATATTTCACTGCAACTATGGTCACTGGTGTCTGTGTGTGTGAAGTAATGGGAGGAAAGGACATGCTTTGTCAAAATTAACTTTCTAATTTTTGCTTAATGTCCTTTGTTTCATTTACTCCAGGACTCAACAATATCACTAACTTGTTACAAGAGTAGACTCCACTCAACTGCTCTTCCATCGCAACCTGAAGAGCCAGGGTGTCATCATGCAGATGAAACACTTTCTTTTAGGTTGCGTCACTGTGGCCCTGCTCCTCCAGCTCTCCATGGCTGGCCTAGTGAAGAAGGTCATCCGCCACCGCCGAGAGGCTCTCATGCCCAAAAAAACCCAGGAAAACCTCACCCTGCCTCACCCTGACCAACCGGTAGTGTTCAACCACATCTACAACATCAATGTCCCGTCGACGTCCCTCTGCTCGGTGGACCTTGAGTCGCCCGGAGGCAACGAGCTAAAACACAAGAGTGCCCCGGTGGACATGCAGAACTCAGAGCACATGGAGCACACGGTGGATGGCGACAATCAGATAGTTTTCACCCACCGCATCAATATCCCCAAACAAGCGTGCGGCTGCAACAACCAGCTGCCAGACGTCAAGGATATCCTGAACAGGCTGGAGATGTTGGAGGCAGAGCTGTCTAGTCTGAGGGAGCAGTGCAGCACTGGGACAGGCTGCTGTGGAGCCCAAGTTACAGGTACACCTTTTAGTATGTGCAAATGTTGTAGTGTGAGTAATGTGTTCTATAAGTGGTGGGTTTATGGGTTATTCTGTATGTTGTCTGCTGAAGAGAAGTCTACAGTGGAAAGATCATAAATACAGATTTCATTAAAGGGAACAAATACAGCACTGTTTTAAAAGCTGTCCAAGGAAATATTTACCCACAATAATCATAATTTTCACTTGACAATGTCTGAGTCTTGTCTCTCTAAACTCTCACAAGTACTAAACAATAAAAACCACTGTATAACTGCCTATCCACACTATCATAATGTAAAGATGCCAGAGAGAAAGAGACAGGGTTCACTGTGATAAACTACATAAAACATGCAATTTTATTGTTTGGAGAGCACCTAAAGCTGCTGGAGCAATTGATTTTTAGCTTTCTTCCTATAGCTCTAGTTTCGGGAGTCTAGTAAATGAATGGTGGTAAACATCCCTCTGCATTCCATATATCAAATATCCATTTGTTCCATCCAGATGAAATCTATAATTGTTTCAGCTAGATGCTGATGGATATTTTTATATAAATAAGGCAAAAGGAAGTGTAATGACATTCATATAAATTTACTCTCCAAACTAGAACCATAGGATGCAAGTATAAAAGTTGTCAAAATATGGCAAATTAGTAGTTTAGCCCTGGGAATCTTTTAAATATAATATTCTAATACTTTAGTTTAAAGGTACAGTTTTTTGTTTTGAATCATCACACACAAAACTTATGCTTTTTTGTATTCCTCCAGGCGAAGTGTCCACAAAGCCCTACTGTAGTGGACGTGGGAACTGGAGTACTGAAACCTGCAGCTGCGTATGTGAGCCCGGATGGAAGGGACCCAACTGCACCGAACCTGAGTGCCCTAACGACTGCCAGGACCAGGGTCGCTGTGTGGATGGCAAATGTGAATGTTTTGAGGGCTTTGGAGGCGATGACTGCAGTATTGAACTTTGCCTGTTGGACTGCGGCGACTACGGCCACTGTGTCGAAGGGTCCTGCCTCTGTGAGGAAGGTTTCATCGGTGAGGACTGCTCCCAGACCAACTGCCCCAATAACTGTTTGGGCCGGGGACGCTGCATAGAGGATGAGTGTGTTTGCGACGAGCCATGGACGGGTTTCGACTGTTCCGAACTCATCTGTCCGAACGACTGCTACGACCGAGGACGCTGCGACAATGGCACCTGCTACTGTGAAGAAGGCTACACTGGGGAAGACTGCGGTGAGCTCACATGTCCTGGCAACTGTAACGACCATGGCATGTGTGTGAATGGCAAGTGCGTCTGCCAGACTGGCTACAGTGGAGAGGACTGCTCAAAACTCACCTGTCCCCAAAATTGCAACGAAAGAGGCCATTGCTTTAATGGGAAGTGCGTCTGTGATCCAGGGTTTGAAGGCGAAGACTGCTCCATCCTTTCATGCCCTGACAACTGCAGCAACAGGGGCCAGTGCATTAATGGAGAATGTGTCTGTGACATAGGATACCAAGGTGAAGACTGCAGCGAATTGTCCTGCCCCAACAATTGCCAAGATCGGGGTCAGTGTGTTAACGGACAGTGCGTATGTGACAACGGCTATGCTGGGGAGGACTGCAGCATCAAGACTTGTCCCAAAGACTGCATGGGACATGGAGAGTGTGTGGACGGCAAGTGTGTGTGCTTCACTGGCTTCACAGGTAAAGACTGCAGCGAGCTGACCTGTCCCAATAACTGCCTGGACCGTGGACGCTGCGTGAACGGACAGTGTGTTTGTCACACGGGTTTCACGGGTGAGGACTGCAGCGAG
Organism: Helostoma temminkii; assembly: GCA_900302695.1. NCBI lineage: Eukaryota > Metazoa > Chordata > Actinopteri > Anabantiformes > Helostomatidae > Helostoma > Helostoma temminkii. Next base: position 58,989 of record OMLM01003784.1, on the reverse strand, counting down.
CTGACCTGTCCCAATAACTGCCTGGACCGTGGACGCTGCGTGAACGGAGAGTGTGTTTGTCACACGGGTTTCACTGGTGAGGACTGCAGCGAGCTGACCTGTCCCAATAACTGCCTGGACCGTGGACACTGCGTGAACGGAGAGTGTGTTTGTCACAAGGGGTTCACGGGTGAGGACTGCAGCGAGCTGACCTGTCCCAATAACTGCCTGGACCGTGGACACTGCGTGAACGGAGAGTGCGTTTGTCATAAGGGTTTCAGTGGTGAGGACTGCAGCGAGAAGACGTGTCCCAAGAACTGTCTCGACAGAGGATACTGCGTTGATGGCAGCTGTGTGTGTTATGAGGGTTTCACTGGACCTGATTGTTCCATACTGACCTGCCCAGGAGACTGCCACAACCAGGGACGCTGTGAAAATGGCGTGTGTATCTGTGACATGGGCTTTATTGGAGAGGACTGCTCTGAGGGTAAGCTAGATCATGCCTACATATTGTTGAACTTTCTACTGAACTTTCTAAAAAGCAACGTTACAATAATGAAGATGATAAGCACATTCTCAAACACAAACTTGCAGAAATGTGATGTCAACTCACTGAAACCACCTTTAAAGAAGAAATCGGTATATGTGTATGCAATCATATTGCATTTGTTATGTTCATTAACAGGAGATCCACGGGTCCAAGGACATTGGGTCCTGTCCTTAAGTCTGAAAACTAGCGTTTTATGTAATAGTTGAATCTGGATGATAGACGTGTGTGTCCTCCTCTAACATCAATATCTATCTCTCTAAAGAAAAGTTTGTTTACTTTCAGCGAGAGGAGAGGAGACATTTTGTCAGACTGTTAGCCAGTTTATTGAATACACCTGCACCCATTGCTTCTTGTGTTAGTACACGCTTGTAAAGTTTGTCATTTTGGGCCTAGTGAGTGTGTTGTGTGGTGTGTGAGATGAACAATCTGTAACGCACATCCTCTAGTTTAGGCATTTTCTCGAATAATAATAAGAAACCACAGAAAGAAAAACTGTAGAGTAGGGATGTCCCTGAAAAGTACTTACATTTGGGAACTAATACCGAGACCCGATACCCAATACTAGTGTCAGTATTGACACTGCAGATTTTCAGTTTCAGTAAATGTACTCTACATCAGCACTCAATTAATGAAAAATACATTTCACTTGCCTATGCTACTAAAAAATGACTGTGTATAAATGTGAAATTTATTTAATTGCACAAGTGTGAGTGACTAACTAGGATGCTTTTCTATTTATCCTCCAAAAGTGCAGTGAGTGAATTTAACAGATCTAAAAAGAAGTGTTTCTACTGCAGTGTCTCATTTGTGTCTGTGTCCAAAGGCAGAGCTAAGTCCCTCCACACAAAGCAGACAGGTGAACACAGAGAGGCACGTGAGGAGAAAAATAACAAGTTTACGTCTGTACATCATCACACTTGACTTGTCATTGTGCGTGTGATAATAGCAAGTAAAAATCCAATAAAATATTTAATGCAAGTTTATTTATATAGGCTCAGGGTGGGCGGTTATTTGCCTCGACCGGTTGGGGTGAGTGGAAGGAAAGAGAAAAGAACAACAGGTCATAAAACAAACAACACAATAGCAACAACTCAACACATGGGAGGTTGGATGGGCGAGAGAGAGAGAGAGAGAGAGAGAGAGAGAGAAGCACAACTACAGGAGAGAGAAGACACAAAGTTAATAACATGCAATGGTGACGTATGATTAGATGAAGAAAAGAGAAAGAGCTTAGTCTAAATCTAGAATAAAATAAAAATAAATCAAAATAGTTGCTCTAAATACTAAAATACTAAAACTAACAAATTCACAGTACAACACACATCTCATGTCCCGTAGGTTCTGGGAGAGTCACACATTTTAATAGCAGCTCCCTAACTCCTACAGCAGCACTGGTACAACATTCAAGGACATTTAAGTGTTGGCCATCTGTGTTTCTGGAAGTCTTTATTATGAAATAATTCAAATACTTTTGTAATTCGTAAAATGCTCATTAGTTCAAGTTCATCATATTTGTGCCTTGTTTGTAATTGTTGTATTTTACCTGATGCAAAAAAGAAAAAACAACAACATATCTGCATTACGGTATACATCAGCTGTCATTGACAGCACATACTTGATTTTTCTGTTGCACCAGGCAATTACAGTTAGCTAACTTTACTAGCTAGGCGTCGTTTGTAAGTTACGTTCACTGGTGCAACAGAAAAATTCCATTCAAACCTACCTAACTCACCGTTAATGGTGTTTACGATGCCAGCGGAACAGCAGCTTGAAGCTCAGCCCGCACACCTGCTGTTACGGCCCGTTCAAGCTCCGCTAACGGGAGGGACCCGGAGCTGACGGCCATGCTTGCTTCGTTTGACTTCAGCCTTCCCTCCAGTATTAGAGTATCCAGAGTCAGATGTGGGCGGGGCTGTGTGCTCTGTTTGATATGTTTGAGTCCGCACTACTGATCTGAGATCAGCATCGTGAGCGCTGTTTGAGGGTAGGGGGTGTAGGCTGTTTGTAAACTTCATAAATATTTAGTTTACACTCGGCGAACATTTCACATTTACATTTAACATTTAACATTTACATTTATATAAAACATTTACATTGACGTTTAACATTTACATTTAGACTTTGTCACATTTAGCTAAATGTGAGAAAATGTGTTGTGTCATTTAGTTAAATGTGAGAAAACTAGTTATAAGTGCTCTTTTTACATTCGGCACCCCATAGTTCTATACATGCAGCAATTCAAACAACAATTTCCCCGATGGGATCAATAAAGCATCAATTATATTATATGAATATACACTCCTGTACAAAGCAACATACTGTGAGTCTCACAGTAAGGGTGGTGTCCTTTACTGCTCAACGAACGTTCTTTACGCCACTGATCCTGGAGGTCAGCTTACATTTGAAAGTTTTCCATGGTTCTTTTTCCATCATTCCGACTATATTTATGTTCAATATGGGGTCCAGGGACCTTGGGTACTGTCCAAAGGACCTTAAACTTCATTTAACTTAATTTGTGTTCTTAGGTTAAGTTTTATTCTTATTATTTGCATTTAATTGATGTGATACCGGGGCGGCACGGTGGTGTAGTTGTTAGTGGTCACAGCAAGAAGGTGCTGGGTTCGATACCTGGGTTGGCCATGGTCTTTCTGTGTGGAGTTTGCATGTTCTACTTGTGTTTGCGTGGGTTCTCTCTGGCTCCCTCCTGCAGTCCAAAGACATGCAGGCAGGTTAATTGGAGACTCTAAACTGCCCGTAGGTGTGAGTGCGAGTGTGAATGGTTGTTTGTCTATATGTGGCCCTGCGATGGACTGGTGACACAGGTCACAGTCCTGGACAGCCAGGATGTACCCCGCATCTCGCCCGTATGACAGCTGAGATAGGCTCCCCTACGGGGACTAAGTGGTTGGATGAAGTGATAACTAACTTGCAGTTTGTCTTCACAGTCTCACCACCCAAGGACCTAACAGTGGTGGAGGTTACCCCAGAGACAGTGGACCTATCCTGGGAGAATGAGATGCATGTCTCTGAGTACCTGATCACCTACATGCCCACATCAGCAGGAGGTCTAGAGCTGGACATGCGAGTACCTGGGGACCAGAAAGTGGCCACTATTAATGAGCTTGAACCTGGAATTGAGTACCTGATCAGCGTCTATGCTGTTCTCAACAATAAGAAGAGTGTTCCTGTCAGTGCTAGAGTGGCAACACGTATGTAATTTATTTCTGTGGCTTAGTTTACAAAATGTAATTTAAAACTCCAGATCAAATGTAGTTAGAGTTTCTCTCTTGTACTGTCAGATCTGCCTGAGCCTGAAGGACTCAAGTTCAAGTCAGTGCGAGAGACATCAGTTGAGGTACAGTGGGACCCATTGGACATTCCATTTGATGGCTGGAATCTTATCTTCAGAAACACAGTGAGTCCTGCTACCCAATATCTTTAGGGGGCTTCTGTAATATGTAGTTGATCATAACTATCTATCATTATCCACATTTTCCTCTGATAGAAATCATATATGACCCACTGTAGTCCCCCTTCTTTAAATTCAGTAACTGTGTAATGATGAGGATTTTCCTGTGGAAAAAGGCTAAGCTGAGTCAGTATCCAAAAACACAGCAGTTAAAAGTGTTACAGCTCCAATAACCCCATACAGCTAATGTTACTGTGTTTAATGCTTTATATATTATGTATGATTTTTATTTTTTTATTTTTTTTATTTTTTTTAACCCACTGATCACATTATGCCAGGACTAGTCTTTGTAGTGCTTTGTGACTGCTGTTTTTTGATGCTGACAGAAAGAAGACGACGATGAGATTCTGAACTCCCTCGGTCGTCCAGAGACCACTTTTGAGCAGTCAGGCCTGGGCCCTGGCCAGGAGTACGAGGTCAAACTGGAGGTTGTGAAGAACAAGAAGCGCGGACCACCTGCCTCCAAGAACATCGTCACAAGTGAGTCTGCACGTTAAAGCTGTTAACTGGCTTATTGTTCTTTTGTTTCTGACTTAATTAAATGGTTTTATTCCATTTCCTTCTGATGATTTATCAAAAACTGAACAATCCACCATTTCAGACATTTTTACTGCTTCAGGACAATCCACAAAACTCAGATGTAATTTTACGAATATTGGGAAAATATGGATCATTCTTGGTTTTACTATATGGCATAAGAAAGCTTCTTTTTGTGCATTGCTTCTAAAGTGATGAAACCTATAGCAACCCTGAGTGATTAGTTCATTACATTTTATATTATCTTTGTGATTTTTCTCTGCAGTAGTAAAAACACATAATATATTTTCATCTCCATAGCGATATCCAGCAATAAAGCTCAATGGCTTGTTACATGTACAGTGAAGGAGCTCAGACTAGGAATCAATATCAAGAGAGACAACAGGGTAGATTGCATGCCTGTGTTTGTGTGTCTTGACTGGGGGTTAGCTTAAACCTCTGGTGAAGGTTTTATTAACTGTTATTTGGTACTTTGGATTCTTTATACAGTGAATTCACCATCCATTGGTGCCTAAATAGCCTACAAGCCACAGAGAGGTACTGTATACTGTGTGGTCAGGTCTTGACTGCTGATTGAGAGAAGACATTTGGGTGGCATGCTGATGAGAGAGGTTACACAAGTGATGGTGCATTTAAAGGAGCAGTTTGACATTTTGGGATATATTCTAATTTGCTGTCTTGTCTGAGAGTTAGGAGAGTAAACCTTATGTCTTTGCAGTAAACATGAAGCTAGAGACATTTATATAAAGTAAAAATGATATCATCAATACCGGAAGATAAAATATTTTGAAATCATTTCATGAGCAATTTCTTTTCCCATGGTTGCTGCTTGAAAATGTTTACACATGGACACATTTATAGTGTTTTAGTAATTTGTCTTTGTTAGAAAATTAATTTTAACTGTTTCTGACCAAAAGTGCCTAATGTATGTATTTGGACTAAAGCTTGTAACACAAGCACAGATAAATATGTCCACATATCAGCACAGTTTACATGATGAATTTTACAATGTTCCATGTTGCTCTGTTAATGTCTCCCATTACAGCGACTATGGGATTTGCATGCTGAGGGGTTAATTGTATGAAGTATTTCCCTGCGTTCCTTTTCCCTCTCCCCTTACCATTAGAATCTAACCCTCCATGTGTGGGAGGAACTAGTTGAGCACTCAGGCTTGAAGGGCCACCAGGCTCCCAGGAGAATGGTATTGTGACAACAGATCATCACACTCATAATGTTCTCAAAAGACAAATCTGTGTTAAGCTCCAATAGATTCTTGACTTATCAGCTCTGCACAGAGCATTGACTTTACTAAAGTTACTTGCATGTGACAGATCAATTGCAGCACTGGAAAAAGGTGCCCTTCATAGGCACAGGGATTGGATCTGTAGTCTCATAAATATAGCAGTCTGTATTTATGTCTCCACACCACACAACGTCACAACTCCCCCTCGACTCAACCTGTGCATCCTGTCGTCATAGTCATTGTCAGGATCAGAGTTAATTTCCACTGGTGAGTTGAGCTAGGTACAGCAACATCAAGTATGCATGATAAAACAACAACAAACAGAACTGAGATTCAAAGTCTGACAGTGCCATTAAATTTAATGTTTCTAATCATTTAGCAAAAAACAAACACATTTCCATTTGGCGTTGGCATCTACCAGGGATGTCTCAATCCCTATCCTGTTTTTTATGGATAAGTTCTCTCTGGGTTCAGCTGTGTTCAGCTGGTAGCAGACCCTGGGGTACACCCAGAGCATGCTGGACACATTATGAATATCATGTGGCCTGGGAACGCCTCAAGTGCTAGACATCTGGACTACCTTGTTCAACACCTGATTCTAGATAAGAAAATTGATAAATGGTAGTTAATCAACACTCACAGAACATAAGCAGCAAAAAAAGCATTTCCACTTTTTTCCACCGATCCTCTAATGAAAGTGAACTATAATGTCTTTCTTTATTTAACTCATTTTGATGGAACATACAGAACGTACCACATGAAATCACTTAAAAGACTGCTTGGCACCTTATAGGTCCAGTGTGGACCAAATGTGCTTGGTGATTTAAAATGTGTTCTTCATCACATGTTTTAATGCAACAAGTCAGTCGCTGTTATGTAAAATGTTGCTATTAACTGAACTGGATAATATTGTGTTTAAACGCTAAAGCTAACTTCAGCTTTGTTTGCCCCAGGGACATAAATAGTTCTGAAGGCAGTAGAGCCATCGACTTATGCTGCTCATCCAAACAGACACATATGGGGTGGATTTGGACCAGGTGGTAGAGTGGGTTGTCTAGCAAGCACAGGGCTGGTGGTTTGATCCCTTGCTCCTGTAGTCCATATTTCAAACAGTTCTTGGACGAGACACTGAACCTCAGGTTGTTCCTGTTACGTGTGCATACCTCAGTTTTAAGTTGTACTTATCTTTGACCATGTGTTCACTGCTACCCCTCCCCCTGGCAGGAATCGATGCCCCCAGCCAGGTCGATGTACGTGATGTGACCGATACCACAGCGCTTGTGACCTGGTTCCAGTCCGTAGCTGCAGTGGATGGAGTCAGTATCTCCTACGGGCCCAGCTCGAACCCTGCTGACCACAACTTGGTAGAGCTGTCCTCCACTGACACACAGTACCACCTGGGAAGCCTCACTCCCGACACCCAGTATGAGGTGTCTCTGACGGCACGAAGGGGAGAAAGGACCAGTATTCCTGTCTATGAGTCTTTCCTCACAGGTACTGTTAACAATTTGCTGCGCTGCGTTTTCAGGCCAAATAAAGTATTAACAGGCTTATAGTCGGGTCTAATGACCTGCTGTGCTCCATGTCTTTGGATCACACATGTTTTACTTATGGCAATATGTTTACAAGGGAGAATATCCTGTTTCTGTGTGTACGTGGATGTGTGTGTTCCTTGAAGGACCAAATGTTCTCTCTTGTTTAGAATAATCCCCCAATATCTTTGGGGATTATTGTCTGCTTAAGGTTTGGGGATAGATTTGCAATGCAGTTAAATTTATTTTTAAGTAAATTAATATCTATGTATGTGTGTGTGTTAGACCTGGATGCCCCCAGAGACTTGCAGACGGTGGAACTGACTGATGAAAGTATCACCCTTGAGTGGAAAAACAGCCACGCTCAGGTGGACAACTACCGCATCAAGTATGGACCTCTGTCTGGAGGCGAGCACAGAGAGCTGCTCTTCCCCCGAGGACCAAAGGACACCACCCAGGCCAAGATCACCGGTACTGCCACGCAAAGCCACACACACACAAAAGCACACCTAGGTTAACATCAGTGCTATTTGTACAAGGTAGAGAGCTAATGTTAACATTTTGGAACCAAAATTTCTAAACATATAATAAACATTCACATATAAAGCTGCAGTAATTAGTATTTATTTGTGTAAATGGGACCAGATGTGTTATGAAAATCAGTGAAGTCGCCCTTTAAGAGTTTAATTAATTTACAATTCTACACCCTCTTACCATGCAACCATGCGGGGATAATATTGATCAGTGCTACAGCACAAAACTACAAGGGTCTGCTCTGTAAAATGAATGGACTGGTTCACATCTTCTAAACTGCCTGCTGAACAGCATTTGTGGGAACAGAATAAACTGTTTATTCACCTCTGGTGTTCACTCTACTAATTGTTTAGGCTAATGTTTGTGGTGCTCCATGTTAAACACCCAGCCTGCTCATATCCAGTATGCGTTGCTTTTGTTTTGTGAAATATTTGCTCGTCTACAGAAAGACCTGCATTATGAGAAAACCACCCAGGGAGGGTTTGGCATTCAGACTTTAAATGAAATAACTCCGCTGCTTGTCTCCCTGTGAGATCTCGTTCAAACAAGAAAAGCGTGCACGTCTTCATCTATCTGCGCTGCTGACATTATAAATCCAAGCTCTGAGGCGGATGTGTGTTTTTTTCCCTGTTTGTTTCTAGTCTGTGCGCCGCTGCATTGCAGGATTAGACACCATGAGAAACACACAAATACAAGCTTTGAAAAAGCAGGCTAATAGTGTCTTTGTCTAGTCCAGTTCTTTGTCCTTGGGAGGCCCATCCGTGGAAATAAAGCACAGTGTCCATTCAGCTGACACCCCCCCACCCTCTACACTCCACACACACCTCAGCACTTCTTTCACAGAGTTATTATCTGTAATTGCTTTCACGCTTGTGATTTTATTGATAGAGTTTCCTGGGCATTAGGTGTAATTTCATGCTGCAAGAGTCTGTGTGATGACCTCTGTGCAAGTTAATAAAGGAATTAGAGGCAATCAGGTTGAGAGAAGGCTTAATTGTAGAAACCAAAGGGCCAACAGAGCCTGTTGTATCATAGCAAGAAGTGTTTGTGAGGCTCTATAGCTCCGTCATTGCATATACAACACTGACATTCCACGATGAACACAGGCCCACCATAAAATGCAATTAGGCTGCAATCTATTGTGCACTAACACCATATGAGAGTGTTTTTGTGTTTGCCAAGGGCTGAAACAGCTGGTTACTTGACTACAGAACCTTCCCATCATTCATTTAGTGACATTTCAGTGGATTTGTACAAACACAATATGACATAGCTTTGTATTTTTGTATCACATTGTTTTTATTTTGCCTAATTATGCAGGCCTGAAGCCCGGCACGGAATACGGAATGGGTGTCACAGCAGTGAAAGATGAGCGGGAGAGTCTGCCTACGACCACCAATGCAGTCACTGGTGAGATGCTTTCATGCATTCAGTATCCATCTGTGTGTGTGTGTGTTTGTCCTGCTTTGTCATAATTTGTTTTCAATTTTTAATCGCATCGCCTCTGTGCTGGTGACAGCCATGAACAGAGACATATATTTTCAGTGTGTCTGTTTGTTCACTTCAGTCTTTTGAAATATCTGAAGACCACTTGCAAGAAAGAATTATATTTTGGTGGGTAAAGGTCAAAAGTCAAGGTGACTGTGACCTTAGGTGCATCCCAATTATTGTGAACGTGATATTACATGAAAGCCACAAAAAATGTGGTACAAATATCCACTGAGAGTCAGTGATCAACTGACTGTGACCTGATATGTCTCACTCTCTTCAACACTATGCCTCAGAAATGACAGACATGCAACTGCAGTGTGGTAATTTTGGTATTTGTTAAGTTTCACAAACCTTTAAACTAATCTCTGGTAAATTAACTGCTGCCATTATTTTTCACATTTAAGCTGCATCCAAACTGGTCTGACCAATTTTTAACATCAAACATTCACAACCTTCTTTTACTCCTGATTAGGTCTGGATCGTCCCAAGGACCTGACAGTTACAGAGGTGACAGAGACAACTATGATTCTGGTGTGGAAGCGCCCACTGGCCAAGCTGGACTCCTTCAGACTGGTCTACGTTTCAGCCGATGGCCATAGAGCTGAGGAGGTGATCCCAGGCAGCTCTGAGTCTTACACCCTGAAGGGTCTGACACCTGGCATGCTATACAGCATCAACATCACAGCCGAGAGGGGCCGCAGGACCAGCGCACCAGCCACAATTTCAGCACCCACAGGTCTGTATTGTAAATAACACACCTTCCATCTTTAAAAGCACTTCTGGAAATAACAGTGGTGGTCAGAGGAAGCATTTTGTACTAATGTCTGCAGGTTTATAGTTGTTGTTTATAGCTGTTGGCATTTATTTCTGCATGAAAATATTGACATTTAAGGTACCTTTCTCTGTAGTCTTAACCAGACAAGATTTCTGGCAGACGCCTTAGCAGCAATCCAGGATTTTAAAGAAGCTGATTCATTCAAAGCACAAAAACCTTATTTTCTCCCTTACCACAAGATTGTTTGGTCTTTCCAGAAACACTGCCCTGCTAATTCCAACCCTAATACCTTGCTTTGGACAGTTTTTAGTGCAATTGCATTCTTTTAAAGAAAGAGTCCCTGTGAGCACTGTTGAATGTGTGCTTGTGGATTATCTAGACAGTTTCTTGTAGAAGAGGCTGCAGTTTAGTTTTTAGAGCTGCATCAACACACATGGTTTCCAGGATAGCTGGGATGTTGGTTAAAAAGTGAATTCAAACGATACAATAGAACAAAGATGCATGTTAAATGTTAAAAATGTGGGGTCAAAGGTCTGGTTACCAATGTGTTGCATTGCCTCTTCTTTTACCAACACTGGAAACTGTCTTAGTGAAAATCTAATTTGTCCCATTTTGCTTGATATAGGATTTCAGATGCTTAACAGTTTGTGGCCTCAATTGTCGGTTTTTGTCCTTCATAGTGTGCCAAATGTTTTCAGTGGGTGACAGGTCTGGACTTCAGACAGGGTAATCCTTGGATTCTTTTACTACTGAGCCATTCTGTCGTAATACCTGGTTTGACATTGTGCTCAAAAAATAATCAAAGCCTTCTTTGAAAAGGGCACTCTCTGTACGCCAGAGATATTAAATGATCTTGGACCAAAGACAACAGCTCTGTTTCTGGATATTCTTTATATATATATATATTCTGTATATATGTTTATATATATATATTTTTATGTGTGGTAGAGATTTAACTACTACAAAGATGTTCTCTTTTTCTCTTTTTATGATACTATTCATCCTAGTTGATCCTAAAGGTTCTTTTCTAATTTTACGTTGAGAAATGTTTTCCTTTCACAGAGTGGTGGAACTCATCCTCATCCTCATCCTCACTTCTGAAAGGCTTGGCCTCCCTGGATTCTGTGTTGATATGTTGAAACACAGCATCCTGACATTTTTTGAAAATTAAGTGGTGTCTTTACATGGTCCAGTTTACCACACATAACCAGTACTGTCTGCATGACTAAATATTGCTTTAAGTCCATGACTTTCTTTTGAATCTCTGTGTTTCCATGGGTTCAAGTAAAGACAAGTTCACATTTGCCTTTTTTTTTTTTAACCACAATCTAACCGAGGCAATGAATTGAATTCATTGTGAGCTTCTCAATGGAACTCTCTCTCTCTCTTTAGCTCTTTTCCCAAGGCTCATTTATAGCATGTGGGATTATTTTCCTTTTTTCCAATATTTTCAAACCAACGCAAGAAAAGACAAATGAGGTGATTGTTGCACATTTTTTAATGCTGAGGTCAGGTTACCTCCAAACCAAACACACAAGTAAAACACCCAGTTATGCAATAAGTGCCCATAAAAGCATGGCTGCAGAAATAAATTGATATGGCTTGAGCGTTAGAATGACTATGTGTATTGTTGCAGTTTTGCAAGCTGCCAAGAAGAACAGAACTTCAGACAGACACAGACAGGCTTCTGTGTGTGTGTGTGTGTGTGTGTGTGTGTGTGTGTGTGTGTGTGTGTGTGCAGGTAAATGCAGAGTGAGCAGTCTGCTAACCATTATACTGTCATTATTATGGGTTGACTGCTGAGATC